>JAQGAZ010001616.1:0-26565 GCA_034692225.1 Polydesmus complanatus
TACATGGTTAAAGGGTTGAGATGGTCTTTCCCATGAAAGGAGTAGTGTTCTGTTGGGTGACGGTAACGTGTGAAATCGCGTTTCTGTCATCAAACAGAACACTACTCCTTTCCTGTATTTTATTGTCATTACAGGTTACGTAAGCATTGACTCCAACTACAACAAGTTTTTTTGACCAAGTCAGGACTTTGACCTTCACGGGCTTAAAACATGTTTTGGAGTGCTGACCTAGAGCACCAGGAATGAGAATAAAATTGATGTTTACCAGTCCCAACATTTTTAAAATACATAATTTGATTATCCAAAGTCAACGATCTCACTCTTCCAGAATCAAGTAATAAACCATGCATTGAATTTCTTAACTCTGGCAATGTTACATTTTTTAAAGTTATACTTTTTATGTGAGGGGTAACTGGGAAAGAACATGACGTAAATGTAACGGATATGAATCTTACGGAAGTACCTTACAGAACTGATGTCTTCCCTGTGACAAGAAAGGTTGGATTTCGTTGTCATTCCAACTCTGCACATGCGCGATACCTTTTCCCGATATTTTTCTCCATATTATTTAATTATTGTGCTAAAGCGAGTGTTAGTGGGACGATCGCACATAGTGTTATGGCAGTGGGAATTTTAATCAGCAGGGATGACGACCGGTGTTACATTTTTTTAAAGAAAAATTTAAACTTGAAATTGCTAGTAGAAATCAAAACTTTAAATATGTTACCAGTACTATTTAATTATTCTTACGGCGAATATTATTAGACGTGGTAATTTTTTTTTGATTTTTAAAATTGATTAAAAAAATAATTGATAGAAAAATTGACAAAAAAATTAAAAATAAAAAAATTGATAAAAAAAAAGAATAAAATAAAATAAAAAGTATAACTTTTCTCGCATGTAACTTTGCTACACACCCCCCTTTTTTTTTTTTTTAAAGTTATACTTTTTTTTTCAGGAAAATTTCGATAAAATTCAATGCTTCCATTGAATAAAAAATTATTATCTAAAAATCAATGGAAAATTCATAAATCCAATAAAGAAAAAAAATTAAAATGCACTTTATTTTTTTTTTAATTCTTTAGCTTTATTCTATAATTAATTATTAATAGCTATTAGAGAGTTTCTTTATTTTATGCCTTTAACATTACATTATACAAATTCGCAGTATGTAAATAAAATCATTTAACCTTCATTTAATTAATTTTCCCTAAGAAAAAGTTATTATTTATATGAGTTAAGCTGCCGGCAAATGGAAGCGAAAGCTTCAACGTCGCTGACTCAGGATTTTCGTAAATGGATGGAAAATAAGAATAGAGAGCGGCGTGACATTGGGCGGCAAACGGAAAAGAGACTTGCTTCTTTCGACCACCGATGTGATACATGGCCCACCATGCGGCATCTTCGATTTTGATCTCGCCGTAATGTCGAAACCAATTGCCCCAGCGCCCTTCATCTACTTCACCCTCCACTTCGTCTATATAAGCCAATGTCACACTGGTAACGGACACCAAGTCTTCTTTCTGCTTCAGTTCTTGTCTCAACGACATGAGGTAACCTTGCAGCGCGGCTTTGCTGGCCGCTTGGTAAGACAAATACGGAATGGACACGCGACCGGGCATTTTGGACACGTGGCCAATGTACCCTCGACGACGTTGAAGCAACGGCAAAGCGGAAGACACTAACTCTACTGAAGAGATGAGATTCTCGTTTATTACTCTGCTCCTCTCCCTCGTGTCGTTCCAAGCGGAACTCACGCTCTCTTTTTGAAAGTCGTGGTTCAGCACCAAGTAATCCAATTGTCCGTATTTGGCTTCGACTAGAGGAATGAGCTTTCGACGGATGTTCACGTCGAACACGTCCCCCAAAACAATTTTCACATCTTGGGCACCTTCTTTTAAGAGTTTGAAGGTCAGGTTATTTAAGGATTCCTCGTCGGTACCTATTAGGAATAGTTTCGCGTTCATTTTGGCGTACTCCAGAGCCAAGTGCCGACCGAATTTCGACGTCGAGTCCGTCACTAACACTACCTTGTCTTTAGCGTGGTTTGGCACGTACAGGTTCATGTTGAAAGTAAGGCTGATGATCATGTACATTCCAAAGAGAAATAACCCGGCTTCGGATGGCGGTGGAGTCATTTTCTCGCTCAAATCAATGCTTCAACTGCGTGCTGCTTTTATAATTTTCTTTTGAAAAATGAGAATGTTTTGGTGTAAGAAGTAAGAGGAAGATATTATTATACTCAACTGGTTTTCTTTTTTTCTTCTTCAAGTTGCGACGCTCGTTTGTAGGCCAATAGAATTATAATGCGGTTGTTTGCGTCATTCTGAGCACCCGCGGCTTGCAAAAATGAAATCAACGTCAATCAGTCGGGAGATAATTAAGTTTTTTAATGCACCAAAATGCTGGATAATTTTTTTTAAAAAAAAAAAAAAATTTGAATACAAGAGCAAGTTTTTTTTTTAATGAAAACTTGGATTATTACGTTTTATCAATAAAAACCTTCTTATTTAATTACAAGTTTTTATTTAGGTGGTAGTTATTTAATTATACTTCACTCAAGATCTATTCATTTTGCTCACTTGATTTTAATCTTATACATGTAATTAAATAGTAAAAATAACTTCCAGAATAAGCATTGAAAGCAAGAATAAGCAATTGATAAATACTGTAAAACGATTACGGTAAATTGGACTTGACACGTTTGTAACTAGTCAACTCAACAAAAATATTAATATAGAAAATTTGACTAATCTCAAACTGGTAATATGCATAACAGTGGCGAAATTTCCATAAAATTATGGACAACCAGCTGTGAAAAAAAGAATTCGTGGCTAGGTTTTTTAGCCGAGACGCAAACACGTACGGATTAGCTCTTGGCGTACATTAACTCGACTACCTCGAGAAAATAAAGGCTATGACTTGTTGAGTAAAATAGCATTTTGTTCATTAACTGTAATTATTCTGAACTGAAAGGCTAAAGCCTATGATCATTCAAAGTAAAATAAAATGGGTTTTGACCATCATTTTTAATTAGTCTAAAAATTAAATAAAATCGTTAACAAAATTGTTTTGAAGTTACAGATAGTTTTTTTTTTTTTTTTTTAAATTGCTTATTGGTCGAACTTTAAAAAAGCAGAATGACCAAAAAAATGACACAATAATGTTTTACCTTCGGGGCATTTTTTTAAACCTCTCTATAGTTAAATTATTGCATTCAAGGTGAAGCGTGACTTGAAAGCGAAATTAAATTGATATACGGCGAGATTGCATTAGAAACGAAAAAAAAAAAATTTACATATGAAAATGGAAAATAAAAAAAAGAAAGAATAAATTAGGTTTAGTTGGATAATTATCATTCTCTATTATTATTATTTTTTAGCGACCTCAATTCTAATAACGAATGATAATGCTAATGTTAATAACGAATGGAAAATGTTAATTTATTAAACTTTTCTCAATGAGGACAGATTTCAAATTAAAAAAAAAAAATTTTTTTTGAGAATAGTTAGAAATAGCCACTGTCCGATGAGCGCAAAAACCAATAATCTCAATTGCAATTAGGTTAGGTTTAAAAAACAAGGCAAATTTACCGCTTTTAAGTTACTTTCTTTTATAATGAAAATGTGTAATTCGTTAATGATTTTTAAAATATCTTAATAGAAAAAAAAAAAAAAAACATACTTAAAACCAATTAGCCTATTAAATAACGTTTAATAAAAGCATCAACTGATATTAAATGCAAAGTTGCATAATTATACTGTAGTTTTATAAAATAATTAACAAAATAATATTAAATTATACTGTAATATTCAAAAATTGTATACTGTACTCATGTAAATACTTATCATGGTAATAAAATAAAATTGACATGGAGTATTTAATAAAATATCTCCTTCCTGAAAATGCTATCAATTTCCCCTGGAAATGGTTAATGCTGTTTTGTTTTGTTTTTATTTAAAAAAATGTAAATTTATTAAAATTATCGATATTAATGAGAAATAAAATAAAAAAATTATTTTACTGATGGCAACATTTAAAAAATAAGGGAAGCATTTTAACTTCTTTAAGCTTTTATACTGGAGTATGTTTCTAGTCAATTAAAATGACAAAACCAGTACTAAATACTTTTTTTAAATTATGTTTTCAATATTATTAATAATTAGGTATTAGGTAAGTTAAAGCGTAGAATCCAATACAAATTAATTTGTTTACTGTTTTTGTTTCACTTTTTTATTTGCTTGGTTAGAAATTCTTAACAAAAACTCGAAACCATTTCTTTTAACAATAAGTTGGGCATTTGGACAGCTTATTTTTTCTTCAATTTTTTTCCGGATGTGGAGGGAGATTCTTGAAACGAAGTGGGTTTTGGAAAGCTGAACATGTGCCAGTAAACAGTTAACCCAGTTAAACACACTGCTGTCACAGTGGCCACATACTCAGCTTTGTTAGGGTAAGGAGTTCCGCAGATGGTGTACCAATTAAGACCATCAACCGGGGGTTTATTACCCGGAAGACAATGCCAATCGAACACAGGTTCATCGTAATTACCGGTGCACAGATACTTTTTTCTGTTAATCACCTACGATAGCATAATCACTATTAATTAACTGTTAACTGAAATTACAAGAGGGAAGAAAACCTGTCCGAAAGCGGTATTGATTGGTTGAAGAGCGTCACAAGGTCCGGTGGGCTCGTGTAAACCAGTCACAATCGAGTCTTCAGGCTTGGAAAACACGACTAATAAGAAGTAGATCAAATAGTGGACAATGGCATAGAATTTGAGAAGCGTATTTCGGCTTAAGCCATAATCTATAACAAACAAAATTCATTGTTTTTTTTTTTACCATAGTACAGTGTATACTCTCGAATATCAAAAATAAGTAAAATAATACCAAGCGCAATATTGAAAACACAAAATTATGCACTCAATACTAAATATTGAATCACAACTGAAATGTGTCTAAAGACCACACATTTAATTTAGTTATTACTAAATTTGATTTGAACGTGAATATTTATGCATCGACCAAAAAAAAAAAAAAAAAGGAGCCATACAAATTTCTTTTTAGATATTCGATAGTCTGGTGCATTTCAATACTTACTGAATGTGTTTCCGTTTCCAATAGACCTACTACTGCTATTGACAAAAACGAGTAAAGCGATACCAATCAACAGTATCGACACGATAACTTCGCCGTGGACTTGAAATATATCGCGTAGAGGGTGGTAAAACGGAATAAACTGGAAAATACCTCCCGCCATTCCTAACATCCCGGAGAAAATGCACACCATTACCTCTTTAAACACGCTAGCATAAAAGTAACCGTTAGATTGTTTTTGTATACAGTACATGTACTTGTAACTTAAATACTTTCCAGTTTGAAGGTCGTTTTCCACTCCACATTTGCGTCCGATAAATAGCCATCGAGAAAACATAATGAGGATGGTTAAACTGGCGGCAAAAGTCACGTGGAAGTAGTAACTCGTCCACGGAACCCAGTAATGTCTATCGAAGATATTAGGGTCCGTATCGTGCCATGTCCACCACAACAACTTAATGCCCATTATATCGTATGGCATATCCATTAGAACAACGCATACGCCAACGGCCCATGGTTGAATCCAACGGGAGATTCGCAAATGAGAGACACCAACAGTGGCCATGTAAATAAACGAAGGATCTGAAAACGAATATATCATCGCTTTCAAAAACGGATTATTTTCAAAAAATTTTAAAAAGATAAGTTTTCAGTAGCTAGGGATCAATAAAGCTCTTTGAAAAAATTGCACATAAAAACAAAAATGCTTAAATTACATAGAGCTATAATATTTCCGGGAAGTCTTCCTCCTCGAAAAGTGACGAGTCCTTGAGCATGCCAGAAATTGTTCATATCTGGAACTCCAAATACAATATTTTCCAAAACAACTCCATGGATTATGGTGGCCAACCACAGATAAGGATATCTACCGCCACTTTTTAAAGCTAGTTTTGATAATTTCAGCATTAAACGATTACATAATATTTAAATAGATTTGCGATTGAAATGAGAGCGATACCGTGGATGAGAGTGACCAGTCCTCCCAAATAGTAATCTAATTCGTGGGCGAGAAATGTGGGATGATATTCCCACATGTTGGAAACACTTTGAAATCTCACAAACCATTCCATAAACTACATTTTTAAATTCCATTTTGCGTTTAAACAATTAAAATTAAATTTAATGGCGATTGATTGATTTACCGTTGGATTGGCGTAGGGGTCCAACGTGGAGTTCGTCATCGTGGCACTTAACTGTTTTCAAGTTGGAGGTCGTCTAGTACATACAATTATTACTGACACTTTTTATTTAGAAGAAATAAAACTGACCTTCAGCACTATTTTTATCTCTACGATTGAAATTTATGACGTCATAAATATATTCAATGACAATTTTTTATTTTAAATTTAATACTCAAATATAAAACAGTGGGTTTAAAAAAGTTTACAATTATTATTCTTATTCATTTTATACAAAATTCAATAAATCTGGACGGATTTATACAATTTATGTAAATATTTTATATTGTAAAATCGATTTAATCAAACCCGCACGATTTCATAAGTATACATGCCTGAAAAATGAATATAAACTAAGTTCAGAGGTCAATATGTTTTTTTAAAGGCACAATCTTTATTTTTTAATAGCGATTTACTGCATACTTTTCAAGTTTTAATACTGCTTAATAATAATAAAATTTAGAAACTATATTTGAAATTTTATTAATTTCATTTTTTTTTAAAAAAAAAAAAACTTGAAAAATTTCAGATTCATTCATATTAAATTAAATGGAATTTTCTATCAAAAATTATAAACTTTTAGACTCGAGACTGCACATTAAAAATAATTTCTAAACATATTTAAAAGTGGGACTAGATAATTACTGTACATCTGTATTTACACAAATAATTAAAAAATAATAATATGGCTTACAACTTTGCATTTTATAATAGTCGTTCGTTATACACAAACATAAAACTTTCTAAAGTTTTGAAAAATGACTAAACTTTAGCTTAAACAATGTCTTTTTATCTTAAGTTATAATTTACTAATATAATTACTTTTTTTTTTGGCCTGAAATTATTTTCTTGCTAATAAAACACACAAAAAATCAATTCAAAAACTATTTACATAAACAATCAAATCAACATCGAAAAATTCCTTATTAAGTCTTTTTCCATTAAAAATTTCGCCAGAAACATACAACAAAGCCTACAATAATTTAAAAATTAACTATTTAAAACTAAAAGATAAAGCTCACTAACTGCACTTTTAATTGGAATAAATTTATATAGTAATTCAATGCATAATTTTGTAGACCTAGTGTAAAAGTCATCAAATGACTAGTTATGCTAATAAATTCGTATGAACAAAATAAATATAAAGTATACTTGTATAAAGTGCATAAAAAATGTATTTAAAGTTATTTTTACTTTATGAGCTTTATCTTTTATTTAATTAATTAAAAATGGTAGTACAGATACACTTCGATTATCCGAGTGTCCCTATAATTTTGTATAAATATGATTAAAACTATAATAAAAATTTTTTTTAAAAAGGCATACCGGTATTGTTACATATTTATTTAGTTTATATTTATTAGTTATAATTATAATAAATAATTTTCAACAAAAAATGCACAAATGTGTATTTTTTTTTTAGTTTAATATGTATGATCCAAATTGGTTTCGATACACATTAACTCGGATAATCGAGGTTTACTGTACTTTTATTATTTATTTGTATTTTTTTAAAAAAACGTAAATTTTCTGGCGAAATTTAGTTTTTTCCTATTAAATCACTTCGCTTTTTCTTTATTTTGTTCAATTTATAATAATCTTCTACGAATGAGCAATAATATGATCTTTCACCTTTCTCAAAATTACTAATAATTTGGCAGTGTTTTGAGCTGTATCTGCGTCTTTCAAGCATTTTTTTTTTCTTGTAAAAAAATTAAACACATTTAAGTTTTGTAATTCAAATTACTTAAAGTTTCTCGGTCTCATCTTAATCTGTACACGTTTTAACTGCAGCCAAGTGTTGGTGCTTTGATCAAACCACGTGAGACCAAGAGCGTATTTTCCATTGAGATTGGCGTGTTGGCAATTTCGGTACCACCATCCACCTCCATACTGCCCGGCGCAATTGATACTATCGATGTAATCGTGGTCTTCGTCCCTACTGCTGAATTTCATTCCTTGGTGGTAGCTCAAAGCATCGCTGGCGTTACCTTGGAAACCGTGCACGTGCAGTTTGTACGAATGTTGTTCGTCTTCCACTCGCACGTTGTCGTAATGCGCGTACCGAAAAGCGTCGTCTTGATCCCACAACTCGATACGAAGTTGAACTCCTGACATACTCAGTCGGTGCAAAGCGTCGTTTCCAATCCAGAAATCTCCATCAAATGATACCTCACCAAAACCGAATTTATAGTCAGACCAGCTACGATCAAAGTCCACACCGGTTCCGGCTCGGTTCTGTATAACTGTCCATCCGCCGCCTTCATTCTCTAAATCGCAAAGGACGCTCATGGAGTTCTCTGCTCCGGGAAGGTGGATCTGGTAACTTCCGGTTCTAGAATCAGCCACTTCGCTACAATCTAAAAAAATAATTGATTTTATTAATTAGAATTTCTGCTTATTGCCGCAAGTACTGTACTTCAAATTTAAAATAAACGCCGTTAAAAAAAATATTATAAAATAATTACCTGTCGGAAGTTGTTGAAACATATCTTTCATTTGCCGTTCAAGCCTTTCCACTCGATTGTCAGTTTTATCAACTAATTTGCTGACGTTTGAAATTTTTTCGTCCATTCGGTCGGCGCTTTCGGCCCAATGGACCACGTGAATCAGATCGGCTTTTTTGCGCAAACCGTCGACGGTGTCGTTGACCAGCCTGGATTGTTTGAGTAGACGAGCGTTAAACTCAGCGATTCGAGCTTCTAAGTCTAAAAGAAGACTGGTTTGATCCTCGTTTCGTCCCAGCCCGTGTTCGAGATGGTTCGAGAGACCGTTGCCTTGCTGTTTGTTCATTAGGAGAGAATTGGCTTCGTCGTGAAGCAATTGGCTCCTGAGAGATGCCAGACGATAGTTTTGGTCTTCAACTTGTTGACGAATGCCGGACATGTCCGCACGAGTGGTCTTAAGAGCCGCGTATTGGTTACTCTGGTCTTCTTTCATGATGTTCACGGAAGACGACAGTTGAGCCATGTTAAACTCGAACTTTGACACTTCCTTATGCAAATCTCCGATGCGTTCGCTGTACTCGTCCTCTAGACCCTCCAAAGCCTCAAACAATTGGATGGTCGATGAATGAAGCTTATCGATTCCAGAGACAGAATCGGTGAGATTGTGCAGAGTTTTAGAAGTCTCGACGCCATTTTCTTCCACTCGGCTCAGCTCGTCCTTCAAGCTCTCGATGGCCCGTTCCACCGACGAATGCTGGGCCGCTCTCCATCGACTCACGTTCAAAAGATCACCCATCCGACCCCAAATATGTTGCAAATGACTCTCAACCGCCGTGTGGTTTTTACGGAGTTCGTTCAATTTGTGATCGGTTCGTTTCTGTTTCGACTGTAACGCCGTCACCACAACTCGTAACTCTTCCACTTCGCTCTGGACTCGACCGCGGTGACGTATACGATGGTTGGTTTCGACTAATTTGTTAAAACAATACATTTTATTAATTTTAGAAAAACAAATTGCTATTAAGTTTATATACCGTATTTGTTTTGTAAAAATATTTGTGCGTACATTTATTAACTAAAAATCACATTAAAAGTATTTAATTTTAAAGTGCTACTAATCTATTTTGTCATATACAATTATTATACTATGTTACTTTTAATTTCTATCAAAGAAAAATTCTAAAATTTTTGTAACCCCAATTCAAATATTATTTTTTTTTTTAAGAAAAAAAAAACCAACAACCGTCATAATAATAAACAGCAAATTACCATTAAATAATGATTCCAAAATGTTATTTTCAAACTTTTTATTTTTCTTCTTTATTGCTCTCTACAATGAAAAAAAAAAAAACATTAATTATTAGGTCTCTAGTTAGTCATCAAAATTGATTGGTACAATTCCAATAGGCAAATAATGAATGGTGTTTGGACATTGCGTGTGTACGTGACATGTACACGTGCAAAGAAAAGCAGAAGAAATCAAGGTAAGTCGTTTTTTTTTACCTGAACAGTTGCACCTGTCGCTCCTTCGTCAACCTTCTCTTCTGACTCTCCTTCATCCATTGCTAAGGGTAGTGGTAAGGGGGCTGAACTGGCGCCCACTACTTCCACTGACCTCGATGCCGCGCTCGAGTTGAGATTCAGAAGGAACTCGTCTTTCAGTTGGGACACCTGCCAACAAGTCAATATTTTTTTAATAAACAAGCCATCGCTTACATTTCACACTACTGCATGCAACACTAAAATATTATAATAATTGTTATTACTATTATGAGCTATCAATTTAAATGCAATAAGACTTCGACTATTAAACGAGTACAAGTGCTTTGAAAACGTTAATAACGATTTTTTTTTCTCTTCGTTTTACTATTCAATACTTGGACGACAACGGAATTAATAATTAAAAATTTTAATAATATTATTTTGTGTGTTTGTGTGTTGTGAAATTGACGTTGTCCTTGATTTATTTCGTTATTTGCCATTTAGTTTCACTTGGCGCACTTTTTAGTAGCGACGAATTTTCTACTTTTTTGTTACGGCCAAAATACTAATTGCCAAAACCTTGATTAATATTTTAACTGTAAGAGTAGAAAAAAAAATCACAAATCTCATAATTTTTTTTTTATATTTTTGCACCTGCCTGTGTTTACATGTACGTATTTTTTTTTTTACAATAATTTTGTTTGAAGAGTTAAATATATGGGGGAAACACTAGGCCAAACGAAATATCAGTAGTACGAAATTCACAGTAAAACCTAATAATAACCCAACGATATTTGAAGACGTACGAACGGTACGATTTTGCCGTAAAATTTTACAATTTTTCAGAAACATTAATTACGATTTCTTATAATATTTATTTCCATAATAAAATGTGCTATTTTCAAGAATTTTCAGTACATGTACTATAGGAAATAGTTATGGTTTAAAATACGTTATTCACATTATTCGTAGCAATTTACGAGTATCATTAATATTGGACATACTCTCCATGCTACTACATTTTTTTGCGGTCTCGTTAAATCGAGCCATTGCTACAAAAATGACATAACTCAAAAATATAATTTTCTTTTCTATACACACGAGTAGCCGACAGTAAAATTAATTAAAAACAAAATTTAAAAAAGTAAAAAAAAGCTATGCCTATATTAAATTTTATCAGCAAAGATAATAAACAATGCTTCTAAACAATGATCAAGGGTCATTTTTGAAACAAGTGGATTCTAGTGAAATATTTTAATTTGCAATTCTTTCCCTGTAATTACTCGAAAACAATTTTTTTGAGTTGTGCCACTTTTGTAGCTAGGGTGTAATTTGAACCGCGAACGAAAACATGCATAGAAGCAATTTCCTATCATTTACACCTTTATATTAAATTTAGCAATTAACTTTCTAAATATAATTATCCATAATTGCCTTTTTTTAAAAAAAAAAAAAAAAAAGCGCAATTAACAAGTTATAAAATTAATGCACTTTTCCATAATTAAAAAAAAAAAAAAAATTGCGCCATATTTTTATTCTTCTACCTAACACATCAAACATCTTGTGCGATGATAAGGGAAAGGGGGGAGGAGGGTAGGAGAGAAGCAAAGGTGAAAAGAAGCCAAATTTAAATTTTATTTTGAACAATTTATGGCAACAAAAGGTCGATAGCATATGGCCCCTGCCCCATCATCATCAAAAAATCAGGCATCGATTTGGATGGCGAAATTCGGTGACGCTCGCCAGATGTCGTTTCATGCAGATGACGTCACCTGCACCGAGATTTCAATATCCCAAACAATTGGTATAAAAAAATGTCTTATTGTTTGCTCCCTTTTCACACCGTACGACGTTGGAATTTACATCTAATTGTATTTGCACAAGTATATACCATCCAGGCAAACGTCTGCTTTTTTTCATTTTTATATTCTTCTTTTCACTAAATAGTGAGTGAGTGCGCTAAAATATGCCCCTGGTGGACGACTGGTGCTGCAAAAATATAACAACGACTATATTTTTCCATTCTTTTATCTGCTTTTTTTCTCTCTCTCTTTCTTTCTCATTCTCTCCCTCTCAATCTTTCCCGCATATATTCACTCATTTAGCCTACCTATACTTCTCGTGATAATGTAATACAATAATATAAAAGCGCGAATCCCCTTGGTAAGCGCCATCTAGCGACCCTGGTGTATGCCTACCTAGGCGTACAAGAAGTGTAAAAGGTGAAGGGTCTCGACATTGCCTACTTCAGGAGCAGAACCCCAGGAGCAGATTGGGTTAAAAGAGGGAAGAAAAAGTGGAGAGGGACAATGAAAGTGGGGGATAAAATAGTGTAGGGAGAAGGAAAAAATGGGGGGAGTATCTAAATATGCGGAAAACATGCATTGGAATCAAAAGGACTTTGTGTAGACCTATAGGTAGATGAGAATGCTTGTGACCCTATAAAATTCCGTTTTTTAGGCGCATTTTTTTATTTTTTTTTTGCATCTTGGAATTTTGGTGACCGTTAACTCAAGTAAATTTTTAAACCAACGGAACTTTTTTATTATTGTTATAGAGGAGGTCATTAAAAATAAGTGGAATATTTGAAAATATTTCGCATTATACTGTTCACTACAATGCGGTGAATTTTAATATAAAACAATTACAATGATGTACAGTTAAATAAACGTCGGTAATGCAAGTTTTTTTTTTTGTTTTGTTAGAGGTTTTAGAATTATAAATTAAATTTTTCCCTTTAAGCGGTAAAGAAAAAAAGAATTTCAAAAACAACTTGGAAAAATTAATTTTATAAATTTTATGAAATTTACTGTTAATTTTAATTTTTTTTACAAAATTTATACTGCACCGGTAATTAACAATACAGTATTTACATTAAACTAAAGAAATAAATAAAAAAAAAAATACAAAACAAAGTGTCATGACACACCAATAAAATGAATTTTAAGTTGTTCTCAAATTTATTTTTAAATTATTTCAAAAAATAAATAAAAATTGCACGAGCGTGATTATGTGGCGTTAAGCTTTAAGGATAAATATGAACCTGAAACAGATGTTTGAACTTTGAAACAGTATCACCTTTATCCTCCTCCCCAATACCATCTCCCCCTCAGCTTTTTGCGTATCTATTATCATCCCGTGTCATTTTAGTTACCCTCGTGTCAACTGATGTTCGGTGCAGTTGGATCGGGTGGGGCAGATGGTCCACACCCGCTCACCCCTGCCCTAAGTTCCTAACCCTCACCCCTGACGCCTGCTGGTGTTGCACATGCTCCTACATCCCCCTCCGCAATCAGTGGCGACTCGTAAGAACGGCTAGTTGAACAACTGGTTCGGGGGTGCTAAAACCCTCCTCTCCTGTTCCTCATACTCGTACATTTACAGTACATGTATTGATATTTTTCTATAAATTTTATATTTTTATTTTTTGAAATACGCTAATAGAATTTTTTTTGATTCATCTAAGGGCGGGGAGAGGGGGAGACGCCATTGTCCGCACCACTTTTGTATCCGAAAATAATCAGGATGACGTCGAGTCCGCGTGCCCACACGCGCCGACACGTGACCTCAAGCTGCTGTCTAGTCACATTCACCCCACTCGAACGTCGGACACGCGTTTGGACCTATCGTTTTTCTTTTTCCTAGAAAAACGTATTATTTTTAGTCTAGACGCCATTTTTTTCTGCGTTTGTCAAAAGATGAGTCTAGTCGCGCGCTTCATTTGAATTCGTGCCACGCGCACGCGAAACCTAGATTTTTAAAGATTTCCTTTTCTTTCTTTCATTTTTTTTTTTATATATATAAAAAAAGAGTTACATTTTTTTTTAAAGAGGGAGATTTCGCTTTTTTTTTTATATATGTTGAGGTGCGCTTGAGATTTCTTTTTTTGGTGGAAAACCCTTTTGAAAGGAATGAGACACCTTGTTCAACTCAGACGACATTCAACTCGACCAAACTGAAAATTGAATAGATAAAAAATAGAGACTCAGGTTGAGTCATTGCAAAATGTACCTAACCTAGACGCAAATTTCAAACGCTTTTGAGGAAAATAAAAAATTTCAGACATGAGCATGCACGATATATAGCCTACAATACATAAAAAAAAAGAGTAAATAGGGTAAGGTAAATCTAAAAGTAAACCTATCATTAAAATCGATGAAGAAGGAGAAAAAAATGAAATCAAAGTAAAAACGTAAAAGTATACTAATGTATTAAATGAGGGTCGACAAGAGACATCCAGACGCTTCAGACCAACCCTTTTTTTTTTCTTAAATTTAGTAAAAAAAATATGTTTTTTTTTTTTAGCTTTTTCCCCTTCAAATAAATCGTTGTAATTATATTTCTCTCTTAAACTTTCGTTGGTAATATTAAAATTTTAATAATAATTATTATCTACAATATTTTTGAAATTAATGGTGCATTAAAACATATAATTTATTAGTAAATATTGTTTGTAAATTTTAAGAGTTAGCCTATTTTTCCTTTTTTATTTGTAAAAAATTAGCAAGTTTACTACGAATCGATTCCTGTGATAATTTCTGTCAAAATGAAATACATGTACTGTATGAGTGTGTGCTGCTAACATTTTAGAGCAGATGTCGTTTTTGTTTTAAGTTATTTTATTATTAAAATATTTCCCGCTTAAACATAATAAAAAGAGTGTTTTTTTTATTAATTTTTCTTTTGACGTGTGATTTTTCGTGCAAATTTCAACCCCCAAAAAAGCAGGTAAATTGATTTGAAATGAATAGAATGCGTAAATAATAGTGTAAGGGGGTGGGGGGAAGAGGTCACCACCTCAATTATGTGCAAACAGTGAAATTGGTCGGAAGAGGAGGAGGGTGGGTCAATATTTTTATTTTCTTTTTTAATTTTTTTGTTTGCGAGAGGGTGAGTTAAAATAAAAAAAAAGTTAGGGAAAATGGAAATATTTCCTCGTTTGCTTGCATCAGTTGCCACCCCCTAAGCGGTGAATTGTTCCTTCTCACTTTCATTAGCCATTAAAAAAAGGCAAATGGAGGAAGAAGAATTTATGAGTCGTCTGCGGCATCGCTGTTATTCTATTACACTGGGTGGGTGAGTGGGTGATGAGCATAAAAATCATTGCTACTGTTATTCCTTTTCCCACACTACCACATGCCGCAACGTAAGTGGGGAGACAGCGTTTATGGATACCGGGTCTTCCTCAATTGTGTACTAATTATACTCAATGCGAACGTTGACGGTTACGACGAACTTTTTTGGTTTACTAAACAAACTTTGATTTGAAAAGTTTTTTGTTGTTTTTTTTTATTCACAAAAGAAATTTTCGGTTTTATTGACTTTTTTTCAAATGTTAATCTACCCGCTTGTTTACTTAGGAAGCTAGCAGCAATGCACCGCGCGCACTTACAACACCTGGGGAGGCCTTCAATACCAAATTCTTACATTTTTTTTTTTTAAGGTTAAAGTCATTTTTTTACATCAGATTCAGTAGATTACGTAGCCATTTTAAAGTGCGGCTTATTCCAAAAAAAAATTAAACTACAAGATACAGTAGTCAAATATCTCAACCTTTAAGTTAATAAAAACAACACAATGCAAAAAATTAAATTAAAACTCTAAAAGCAAGCAATAAACAGTCGCAAAACTCTAATAAACTCAAAATAAGTTCTCTAATTAAAAAAAAAAAAAAAAAAAAACTGCTATAAAATTTATGCAAAAACTGGCAGCAAACAACAAACCAATAAATTAGTAAAACGTTACTTTTGTAGTTAAAACCGAGCTATTTCTAATGGAAAACTATGTCGAGATAAAAAAAACAGTTCCAGTAATAATTAACTACTGGAATGTGATAAATCGCTCACAAACTAAAAAATTTATTTACAAAAAATTCAAACTAGAATTTAATACTACAGAGTATAATCAATATTTCTATCCCACGCAATTGTGAATCATGCTAAACATCGTCGTCCTCACTTTACGACATTGTAAATTCAAGTTTGCAAATGGTTTCTGATGCTTAGTTGCTTTTAATTACAAAGCTTCTAATTACAAAACTCCATTAACATTTCTTTCTCTTGCTTTCTCATCGTCCAACGAGTAAAATTTAAACATTTCCGCCGCTCGTATGCGAGATTTATCAAGATATCAAATAACAACAAAACATAATAAAAACAAAGAAATAAAAAAAAAAAAAAAAAAAAGGCAAAGTGAGATTCGTATCTGTTAAAATTCTAATTGTCACCTGCTCACTAATTTTTCGCTTGTACGCTTGGTGGCGCTCGAGCGAGCACGAATTGAATGCATTTATTCGCTTGGTTGGAAGCGCGGAGACGAAAAAGAAAGAATGACAGGTGAAATAAACAATAAACAATTAATTTGATTACCGCCATTATTTTATTTATAACTTTTTTTTTTATTATTTTTTGTGATATTGAATGAGTTGCACACTAGACTAGGTTGAGAAAGAAAAATCAAATGTTCGCCATTGGCCTTCACCTTGAACTCAAATCCTGGGGCTCTCCTCTAACCTACAGAAAGCCTGGGCCTACGGTTACTAACCATCGCGGATGATACACTTATTTCATAATAATTATAGAGATCGAACGATTATTCTAATTGCGTGTCACGTGAATGTCTCGTTCCGAATTTCTAATAGAAAAATGATTTAGAAAGACGGTATTGCAAAACCTTTTTTATGCAATTTTTTATAATATACAGTAGCTTCTTATTAACTATTTTTATCGAGGTTCCTGCCAACTTGATTACGCGGGAAAATAAAAATCCAATTTCCTTGTCTATTATATTTTTATACTTCGAGAATAAAAAAAAAAATTTAACCAATTAACTTAATATCTTAACAAATCACTCAAACTTTGCAGCATAAATAAAAAACGTAGTTTTGATATAATTGAGATTTACAAACAGTTACATTACCATAAAAATAATAAAATTCTTTAACTTCTATTTTTAATTTTTTAAAAAACCCCTAAAACTAATAATTGTAAATATGCCTATTTTGTGAGTTTTACTAGTAGTACAATTGTAATTGATATCTATTTTATTTTAAAAAAAATACTGGAGTAATAAATAATGTTAATAAATTCAAAATCTAAATACACTACTGAAATTACTATTCACGCCTCCTTAAATATTGCACTTGCAATCCGAATAATACATGAAAACCTTTTCAAGAATAAAATCATTATTAACGTTTTTGCAAATATAATTTAAATATTTAAATACTGTATTATTAACGATATTATAAATTCAATTAAAAAAACGTATGCAAATTGAAACTTACCTCTTCTCTAAATAGTTGGTAGTTGGCGGCCGTTTGATGCCTTTGATTTTGCAAATCGGTGACATCTTGTTGCATAAGAGCTACGGTAGCCGCGCCTCGGTCTTGAATAACGCGAACCCCTTCCAACTTGTTCCTCAAGTCGATTACGTCCGAGCGCAACAAACTGAGAGCGTTATCCGACTTTTGCTGTTGCCTGATAGCGGCGGAAACGTTGTGAGCGGCGGCCAACTCCTTGATCTCCCGGCGAAGGTCTTCGCTGGTCTTTTGCAGCCATTTGATCGTCACCTGATTGTTCCTCTGTTGACTCACCACTTTTAAGTCTTCCTCTCGCCGATCCTTCAGCCCGTCCAAATCCACCTTCAACTTTCCATAATCGGAGTGCACCGAATCCAACTCCAACCGAAGCTCGTGGTAGTCGCTCGTCCTCTGAGACTCGCGCTCCTTGTTGGCGGCCAACGCGGCCACATCCGCTCGCAGACCATCCAAAGACGACTCCAGCTTCTGCAAATCCACGCCGGATGAACCGTCGCATTTCTGCCGAAGAAGCTCGATGTGTTTACCGTCTTCCGTCTGCTTACTTTCCAATTGATTCACCCTCTGTTCTAATCGTTGCAGCATTAGCACGGATTCACTATCAAAAGCGTGGCAAAGACTTAACATCGCGATAAGATTAAAAAACGCGAGCATCTTCGTTTCCATTTTTTTTTTTTAAATTAAATTTAAAAAAAGTAATAAAAATTAATAAAAATCTTTTGGAATAAAAAACAAATGTTTTTGTAAAAACTAGATTTGTAAACTATCCATTTCTTTGAAACACTCGTTTGATAAGGAACGAAACGCACGTTTCAAGGTCCAACTAACAACTGAAAGCCAAAACGCGATTCCAAATGTTTATATATACGGTAGGCACAGGTCTAGTGGGAGGAGCCTGGTTTTCATCTCAGGGCCACCATGTGTCTACCTTTGCATTCGTAAGGTATACTTTTTACCTCCCTCGACACCCTCCTTTAACCTCCCTTGAAAACCATATGCCGTGCCGACACTCGCTACATTTGACAACACGTGTGGATATGCGATTCACGCACTTTATAAAATATTAAAAAAAAAAAAAAAATTATACACTCTCTTCTTTATAAAAAAAAAATAATAATAATATACACCGTTATATTAAATCGAATAAAATAATAATGCACGTGCAAATTAGAATATTAAGGAGTGAAATAAGGATTGGCGCATATATGTAACGGTTTCACACACATATAAACACACCTACAGTATTAAATGATACACTTTGAACGATTATTAAACGCAATAAAACACGTGCAACCGTGCCATGCAAATTTTATTTAAGGAATTTAATAAATACAAATTTTATGTTAATTTTTATTAGATCCGTAATTTTCAAATTAAAATCTAAATTTTTATTTACTGTATAAACAAATTAAAAACTGCAATGTTTAAACTAAAAAAAAAAAATGTTCAATTTTTGCAAAAGAATTTTAAGTGGTCAACTATTTTTAAGGGGTCAAATGAGTAGTTTAGCTCCTTTGGGATTTATAAATCGCCATTCTTTTATTTAAATATAATAATTGCTTTGGCTTTCAATCGCATTTACTTTCAATTACGGTAATACCGGTATTGTATTTATTAATGAACAAGTTTATTTTAAGGTTAATTTTACCGCAATATATTTTCAATAAGTTACCGTACTCTTATCAAATAATTTTACATACACAGTCTATAAGGGAGAGATTAGCTAAGAAGATGGGCGCTGAGTATTTCCGTTTACAAGGTTTCGATAAACAATAGAAATTAGCTTTTTTGTCTTCGACTGTTTAGCAAAACGCGTAATTAGTAAGATTCATTTTCGAATGCGTCAAAATTGCATTGTATTTGCAAAATGAAAATGTATCAATTTAATGAGGTACGGCAAATCTAAGTTGCATCCAGGGTGGATGGATGTGAGCGAGTGAAGAAGAACAATGGAAAATGCGTTTCGTAATTGGTTAATGGGAAAATATCATCTGCTTTTAATGTGTTTCTCAAACGGTGACTAATGTCTCTCTCTCTCTCTCCCTCCCTCCGTCCGCCTCACAGCCCCATTCATCCTTTCTTTCTCTCCCTCTCATGGGGAAAGAGATTGTGTCGTTTAGCTTTTTTTTTTTTTATTATAAAAAAAAAGACCACATGAAAAAAGGTCCCATTGTCTACACTAGCGACCTTATGTTTCATCCATTTTCGATGGCAGCAGACATCAATTAAGAAATTCTAGTACGGTGTACATGTCCATCACAGGGTGACCATCACGAGATCAGCATCTGCGCACATCCATCCTTCATCTCCTCGTCATTATCGATACATATTATACATGGTACAGCAATTAAAATAAATACAATAGGCTACTCCTACCCTCCTATCGTATACGCGGATTTACAAAACGTCGTTTCAAGTTTTGCAAACAAAATGTTTTGTTATTTGCAGTTTATTCAAATACGCCACCGTGTGCGTACGGGTGTGTAGTCCTAGTCGCAACCCACAAGAATGTTTTTACTATTAAATATTTATTTTTTGAATAATATTTAAACAAAATTTATTGTTGTTATTTGTACTATCACTATGATTAAACAATGAAACAAATTGCGCAAATTGAGTTAGCTAAGATAAAACTACACAAACATAATACATAAGTCCAGACCTCGGGCAATAATTGGAACGATAAGTTTATGTGCCCAAAAATATAACTTCATTAATTATTATGTACACTCAAAGATTATTAATTTTTCGCGCTGCATTTTCCGTGAACGTACCTTCCGCGTAAAACGAGGAATCGCTGAGATTTTCTCAGTTTTTATGATTCTTTTCCTAATGGAACAAATATGGCAAACGACTTAAAGATCGTCAAAAAAAAAAAAAAAAATTGAATCTAATTGACAAAAAACGGTACAATCATGCATTAGGATATGGTAGTGTTAGCGCCTGAGTGAAGACAGCAGCAGCACGCGCCGAGTCGAAGAGTCGTAAGGTCGCAACGCTCACCAGATGGTGTGGCCGCATCAACGCTTATTATCCACCCCACAAGCACAACACGCACAAAATAAAGCACAATAGTAATTTCAGATGGGAACAAAGTGGTGTAATCACCAAACAATAGTTTGAGATAATTTTTTTTAGCCTTCGATAAGTCACGAACTAAACTTTTTGCTCGCTTTTTATGCGAAAATGTCGCAAAAACTTCCTTTTAAAACTTTGAATGACATCTCAACAACTCGGCAATACTGTATTAAATTTTAGAAAGGGCTGTAACGTCATAATAATGATTATGAATAATTTAGTAAAAAAAAAAAAATATTTGCATACAATTCGTACCTTTTCTTTAGTGCGCTTTTATACGTAGACTGTTGAGGTGACTTTCATTTAAAACAGTGAAATAATAATTGATGGTTTGTCATAGTTTAATGCATTGAAAAACAAGTAATTATTTTAATGACAGTAAGCTTTCTGTACGGTATGTCAAAATGTATGAAAATGGCAATTTTGGTTCGCTGTACTAAGAAATCTCAAAATTTATAACAATAAAAAATTGAAACACCACTTTTCATTATAAAATTAAATAAATAAAAAAAAAAATCTGGAGTTTAAAAAATCTTTTTTGTTGCAGGGAAAGCGCATTTATTTTGTTGTTCACCAAATTGTAAAACAATAATTTAAATTAAAAATTAAATTAAAAATTTTAATGCAAAATAATTTCTACTGCATGGTAGCCTACAATATAAAAAAGTTAACTATGAGAATTTACTTATTAAATTATTTTAAGCTTAAAATTGTTTCTTATATAATATGTATATCATACTAAATGCAGAATCAATAAATTAAAAATTATTAACTGCCAGTAAATGCTAATTATTTCTTCTAAATAAAACAAAATATGTCCACAAATCGTTTTATAATAATAATTATTATTGAAGCAGTATCAAAAACGCTGATTCAGTACATGTACATACTGAATGACTATTAATAGCATTATTACATGTAGGCCTACAGTACTATGAATGTAGTATGCAAAAATAAGCTAAATATAGATTTTCTTTTTTTAAAAAAATTCAGATACATATTTATAACTGTACACGTATAAAAGCCATTATAGCCTACATGTACAAATTTAACTTTTCTCCAAGCCTTCACCTGATGGAATAGAATAATAAGCCCAAAGGGATAACGACCTCAACTCTATGAAAACGTAAAATATAGTAAAAATAGGGTTCCAATGCTCCCATTTCCCATCTGCGTCACAATTGAAAATACGAGTAGAAGAAAAAAAAAAGCATATGGAAGATTTGGGGGTACCCACTCCATACTCATATGGGGTATCTTAACATGTGAGAGCCTTATGTTTAATAGGGTTAGGGCGACCGGCTTAATCCTATTCATTCAACACACGAGTCAAAATGAGTTCGTTTACTTTCTATTTATATTGCGAATATTTGAACGGCCACACAGGTAACTTTTACGACAAAGAAAAAAAAAACGGATAGTTTTGCGTGATGAATATTTAATTGCAAATCGGCAAATGAAGAAAAGAAAGAAAAAAAATATATGAATTATTAATATAAAAATGACAGGTGCTATCTCAATAAGTCGGATAAACAACAACAGCAAACGAATTCAAAATAATATTTTAGTGTTCTTTAAAATTTAAAAAAATATATATTCAAATGTTAAAATTCAGGATTTAAGATTGAATTTAGAAAATTCTTAAAATGATGAATCTTGAAAACTGTAAACAAAATGCTTTTGTTGTTTATACATTATAGGTAACAGATGTTGAACAACACACCAGGTGGATTGTGTGTTGAAGAAATGAGCGAGAGAGCAATTAAGACAAAGGACTCGAAGAGGAGAAAAAGTAGAAGAAGCACGAGCCGTTGGACCGGAGCTGGCAGAGGGCGCAGCAAACAACATTGCTCGGAGCCAAAGTCGAGAATTTACGATGGCTGTCAGTGCGATTGTTTATCGATTCGACACTGCCAATGCACATGTACCACAACCACAATTTTAAATAAAATGAATGAAAAACGAAACAAAAACTTAGGAGAATAGAGAAAAGAGTCAGAAAAAGTTGGTTGAGTGAATAAAAGTAAGTGAGGAATGAAGATGTCCAGAGAAGCAATTAAAATCAATGGGACATCCATTTATCACGTCACCTTTAGAAATAGCTTTGACTTTTGTCACCTTTAGAAATAACTTTGACTTTTGTCACCTGAAAACTTTAACTTTCTTCTGGATGTGCTAACGTTAAGTTCCTCACGCTTCAATTGCCGATAACCAATTTTACAGTGTTCAATTGTGATCGCGCACACGTGACACAAGCACAGTGACAAACGAATTTGGACAGTGAGAATGGGTTGGGCCACTCCACAAAAAAAAAAAAAAAATTGCAGAAAAAAAAATTTGTTCTCATAGTATTTTTTAAATAATATACTGCTATTAATAATATTAGATGCTGAAATTAGAGTATTAGAGTTGTATGAAGACATACTGTACATGTATCAACACAACAAAATTTTTAAGTTTCCAAATATGAATTTCTATAATAATGTCTGTTATTTGAAATTACAATAGCCCAAGTCAATTGAAACTTCATTGAATCAAAAAAAAAAAAAAAAGAAACAATGATAATCATTGTTATCAATGTTATCATGATTTATCATTGTTTCATTGTTTCTGGTAATTTTAATAGACGCAATACTTTGATAATAAGGTTATTTAATAACCTTATTATCAAAGTATTGCGTCTATTAAAATTACCAGTCTCCTTCACCCCTCCCTTTCTATCCATTTGTGCCTCCACTTTTATGAGTGACTAACCCTATAAATAAATAAATAAAAATATCGCAAACAAACTAAATAAATACTTAATTCTTCAAACAAAATCGTTAACAAAATACAGTATCAAATGAATTTTTATGTGTTCGATGCTCGGTTTCAAATGAGCTAGGATAAATGAACCATAAAAGCGTGTGTAGAAAACGGAAGTGACATTTGGCGAGCTTAAAGACACTACCAGATGTGTACAAATGAATTCAAGATGGTCCTCGCCCTTTCATACAGTTTTAATTTTTCTTTTCTTTTGTATCCACGTGCCACTTTTACCTTTTACCCCACGCCCGACCACTACCACCCTTTCGTAACACGTGTCTTTTATAGAGGGCGCTCTTGCACCTATCATAAACCTTTGGCGGTTGTGTTGGCGTTCAGTGTGTTTTATCTACGATCAAAGCATCTGCTCTTTTTCTCTCTATCTCATTCTTGTTTATTTCTTGTAACAACTTTCTCGCTTCTTGTTTGCTCCATGTTGAAAATGGTCAGCAAGGGGGTGAGTGAGAGAGCGTGTGGTAAGACTTGGTGGGGTGGGGGTGGGTGAGAGAGCGTGTGGTAAGACTAGGTGGGTTATAGGGAGGAGGGAGGGTGGGGTTTAATTAACAGACATAGGCAGGTGATGCATTTTTCAAAATTTTACCGTACTGTATTTATATTAGTTTTTTTGTTTCCAAGTTGAAAGAAGGCGTGGCTTAATATTTAAACTATAGGCAGGTGATTTTTTTAACGATAGGTGGCGCGTTAAGACGTTTCAAGGACAGTGTTTCACCTGCTTTTTTTGCGCCATCCTTTTTTTTTTTTTTACTTGCTGTTTCTTAAAAGTAAATAGATAGCGTAAATTTAAAGACCCATCTATCCACTTCTCTCTTTCTTGAATGACCTCCTTAAGGGCAGGCAGGTGCCGCCGCCGTCACTAGATACCTTGCCATACTACTAGAAGCAATCTACTAATAATTGCCGTAAATCAGTTATTTACTCGCTATAAAAATGTATTTAATAATAAAAAAAAATGACATAAATTTTTTAAAAAGCATTTTGCAAAAAAATTCTTTCTTTGAAAATAAAGTTTTTTGCTTATTAAAATACTAAATTACCGTACCTTATATACATGTATATATTTTTTTAAAAAAATATTTTTAAACAGCTTTATGAGCGTGACGTAGTAAAAAACACGATGTTTCTCTTTACTATTGGACACGTTTTCTAAAACACTTGACCTTTGACTTATAAAGAAGCTTCACACATCGTCGAAAAATCTTTAGTGAATATGCGCATGCGTGAAGCGATTTGCGCTAACAATCACCTGCTTTTTTTTAATCACTTATTATAATCGCACGTGCTTTCATCTTCCGTAGCCGCTTTACTCCACACCTCACGTTTTTTTTTTTATTATTATTATTATTTTTATTCTCAGCTGCCGTAGCCTACCTATCAACCGCCCACCGTTTGTTTGCAAAAGTTTGAATATTATTTGCCAAAATTATAATTTTATTATTTAAATTTGTTTAAAAAATAAAACTTTGAGTGAAAAAATGGATTTTGTTTGTTACAAGTGACCCATTTTTTCCCCCTTCTTTTTGAAGTGAATGAGATGAAAAGGACCTGCGAAAGTGAAGTAAGTGGAGGAGTAGTCACGAAATACCTTGGGAAATTGTTCAGGCGTGTGATTTGATCGTCAAAGAAACCTCAAAGTGACCCCTTCTCAATTGTCCATTTTGACCAAAGAACATCTTACAATGCCCTTTCCACCTTCCATCAAAAGAAATTCACCATCCTTTAACCACTTCATTTCTCAATTCTTACTACTGTACTTGTCCTTAGTCGGTATTGATAAAAAGAAAAACACATTACTCACTGTAAATTAAATTTAAAGTGATTTGAATAAAGGCGAACTGACCGCCCCTTTAGGAGTCTAGGTGGCGGAAGTGTAAATGGAGAAATATAGTTTCTTTACCAAAAGTAAAATTATTACTTTAATCAAAATGATTAACGGATATTGCGTTCCACATAGAACTAATAATTATGATAAAAAAAATAATTTAGTTTTATGTGCCCTTTTAAATGTTAAATGTGTCCTTCAGGGACTGGAAAAAGACTTGCTCTACACGATGGTGACAGCCAAAAGTCTCCATCTCTGTTAGTTTTTAACCGGAAATTTTTAAATTTTATTCACAGTTTCAGCTGCACAAAAAAGTAAACTTACTTTCCTGCTCATAACCCAATAACCACTTATTCGATTTACATAAAAATTTACATGGGAATGTAAAATTACCTCCTCTACAGGATGGTGAAACCCTCAAGTCTCTAGCTCTCTTGGTTGTTGAGTTATTCAGCTTCAAAGTTTCGATCACACCGTTTCCGACAGTAAATCCGACTTACAGTTTCTGCTAAAAAATAAAAAAAAAAAAAAACATATCAAATCAATGAATGAACTAGAGACTTCTAGACCCCAGAAATGTATTCCTGAGGCTTTTTACTTCGGAAAAGTCACTTGCAAGTCAATTTAAACGTATACTTCATTATTTTTTACGTGTTGGCCCAAAACCCAGGGTTAAAATTCCTTGATTTTGGACATTATTCTGTGCGCGGCTATTGCCACGTGTAGAGCAGGTCATTTTTCAGTCTCTATCTCTCTTGGTTTTTGAGTTATTTAACCGAGAAATTTAAAAAAATTGCCCTTGATGAGATAGCGACTTATGGGGATTTAAATGCGCTACATACACCAGCACCACCTAGCGGTCATTCAAAGAAAAACCGAACGTGGCCGTTGAACATTGGGACGACGTCCTCTCCTTTAAAAAATACTTTCTTTTAATAAGTGTTAGCGCAGGCTCACTGGGCATGCGCGTGAGCATATTTACCATTCGACTTTTGTGCGGGAAATACAACTGTAATCTTCAACCTCCAGGGACCTTTTTTTTTTTGAAGTCTACGTTTAATCATAATTACTATGGAAAAACGAATGAAATTGTGAAAAACAAATGAAATTGTGAAAAACTAATGAAATTTCAGTAGGTTTTTTTTTACGTGAAAAAGTTGCAAAATGAACAATAATTACACAAATTTATTACAAAATCAAAGATTTATTACATAATCATATTTTTGCATTTCAAAGTCCAAACACAAATAAATAATAATATTACATCACGGCTGATGACGTCGCCCAGCTAGTTGAAAGGATTTCCCGATAGTGG
>JAQGAZ010001617.1:0-26555 GCA_034692225.1 Polydesmus complanatus
GTCGGCCCTTTTCGCAAGTTATCAGATGACGTCACTTCACAAGTTAACGTACTAATCGTACTCAACGTCGTGTACGGGACGTTAAGCGCAAGGTCTCTAATGAAATTTGGAATCACTGTCGTTATATTTATACCGTACAGAGTGTACCCAACGTTCAAGGGCGCGCTTAATACTTTACTGGAAAATCGTAAATGAGAACCAATATTTAACGTAAATTACGGTAAATATACCGAATATTTTTTATAATAACCTGAGAATGTGAAAACTTGCGAATGTCCTCACAGGTGCGCAATTGAATTGCTCTATGTAACATTTTTCAAGGAAAAGCTTCAATTGAGTATAACGAGGCATCTCCCGAACAGCAATTTAATTAAACAAACTAATTAGAAAGATATAAAACGATTGCGTAAGTAATTTCTAATTTTTTAATAGTCTTTTATTACAAAAACTTCCTTGATTTTCAAAGACTTTTCTTTTGCTCTTTACTTTTTTTATATTTAAAAAAATATTTTGTCTTATGCGTTCTTTTCATATACCGGTAATTATTATCTCGTAAATTACATGTAAGCTGAGGTAACGTTTAAAAGAAATTGCTGTTTTGTTCTAAGGCGGCTTTCATTTACTTTTTTTTTTAATTTATGGAAAATTAATTGCCGACTAATTTTAATTCTTTAACAATACAAAGTTATGTAAATTTTTGCTGATATGTAGAAAAGGAAAGTGTTAAACAATTACCTTTAAGCTTTGATGATTTTTTTTTCAAACGAGAAATTTTTGATGAGAAGGAGGAGAAAAAAAATAGATGCTAATAAAAGAGAAGAAAGGTATTAAATATTTTATTTTATCGCGCAATATTAAATGGGTTTTATGAAAATAATAATGAGAGGGTTGTTTGATATTTCATCTCATCAGATTTGTCCGTAGATAATACGGGTTGTAGAGAAGTGATCGCGAGGAAGTTTTTATTCGTCGTGCTATGTGAATCTCAATTACGAAAATATGCACAGTATATTACTAATAATTGCGCGCCAAAAGAGGTTAAACATCTTTGTAACCAGAGGTCGTGCATATCGATTAGAAAGCTTTAAAAGTTGGTGACCTTTGACCAGCGCCAACATTCTTCATCAAAAGCGTCTCTTTCCTATCCTCCATCTCTTTCTTTCATTCTGCCTATCTGGCCAGAAGGGTGGAAAAATCAGAGCTCTAATTATCCACCAAAATTACGCGTTTATAATTGAATAAATAAGTTGGATGCTTATTATTACAAAAAAAATTTCTTTAAAAGCAAATGCATGATGGGAACAAGAGTATTTTATTATTATGATTATTTCGATCTATTCACCCATACATGAATGACGTTATTCGAAATGTAAGCTGTGTAATCAAGATAATTTTTTTTGTGCCCGGGAAAAAAAAAATGAAGTGCAAAAAGATGAAGTTGATGATGAAGAGGGTGTCGGTCGGTCATTTATGCCCAACCAAAAAAAAAAAAACCCCTTCATTTTCTCTCGCTCTATCTCTACCGGCGTTTACATAGAAATGCGGGACGAGTGAAAGGGGTTTGTGTTTCCAGATGATTATTATGATGATAATGACGATGAGACGAGATGAAAATTAAACTTGCTCGCGATTATTAAGTTTTCAGACGGATACTCGGAATTATAGATTTAATGTTTGAGAGTGGGTTGTACTTGTCTGCATGTGTGAGTACTGTAACCATATTATGTGTGTGTTTAAAAAGTGATGAGTAAAGTATTTTCCTCCGCCTATCACTCCTTCTCACTCTTTTTTTTTAATATTACCTGTGATTCATTTGGCTACAAATGACGTTCCCCAAGAAGGACTTTCCACAAATGAGAGCTAACTTAAACTTAATTAACTTAAATTATTTTATCTTTTTTAAATTGAGAAATTAAATTTTTAATTAATTAGTAAACTGCTTTAAATCGAAATTTTAAAATTAGTATTTATATTAATTATATTTTTAATAATTGATTATTGGTTTTCCATTGTTGACGGCGGAGGTGAATGCATTCCTGTTGGTGGGTGAAAAACGTTTTGCTACAGAAAACTAAAATTTTATACCGGAAATTAAATTATTATAGTTTTTTTTTTTAATTTCAGCTAACTTTGCGGCAGGTTTTTCGTCCCGTACTCAAAAGTCGCGAAAAATGCACAAGAAGAAAGAATAAAATTATATGAATTAACTTAGAAAAATATGAAAACAATTCGCGTAGGTGGTACATTATATTTCGTTTCACGTATTTCTGAAGTTTCTTCTAATGTAATTTGGATATTGAAAATTTATACTGATACGTCCGATGTATTTGCGTCCAAATTCAAATCCATAATGACTTTTTATTATGTTAATAACTTTAAATATTTTTAATATTAGTATCACATTCACAATCGCGTTTTGTTTTTCGTTTTCACTGTTAATAATAGATATTTGCGCTTTATTCAATGAGAAATGATTTTAATGTTGTACTTAATGTTTTTTTTTTTCTGAACGAATTTGGTTATTTGATTTCGGTTTTGTAAACACACCCTGTACGTTAAGGTCAATGTGAAGGAAAAAGATAATGTTTATTTTTTTATTAACGCCTTTTTCCACCCACGTTATAATAATTTAATATACCCTTTAAAGTGTGTACGTGAGTGTAGAAATCGGTGAACGGCTCCTTCGGTTGGCGTTTGATGCAGGACCTGACTGAGTGGTGGCGCCACTGCTCATTTCCAATCCTGTCAATTAACTGATGAAATTACAGGTGGGAAACTGGTTCTCTTTCACCGACTCTTTCTTTCACGCTATTAAGACGCGATATGAGAAATACAAGTGCACATAAACACTGATGTTTTAACGTTGTTCGCCTCGCTTGTTTGAAAATTTAAATTATTTTTTGCTTTTTTTAATAATAAGTTAGACAAAATTATAAAGTCGCAGTTGTACCGATCGGCATTGTCGTTTTAACTGCGACTTTTTTTCCCGCCTTATAATCTTAATCGTTAGATGGTTTGGCTTTTTTTTTTACCAAAAAACAGCGCATTTATCGCGTTATTTGAGCCAATTTGTCCAATTACAAGTGGTTAAAAAGTGACCCAAATTCCAACAAATCGCTTGTCATTACGTACACTTGGTTTACAGTAATTGATACATTTTTTGTGTGCCGAAACCTAATATTGTACATTGCGAAGAAGCGAGAAAATTAAATAAAATTGTATGTGCGGTTTGCGAAAAAAAATAAAATAATACAGTACAGTAATTAAAGTGTTAGATTATTTTATTATATTGCTAATAATGCTGCTTTCACATCTTGTTTTATTCTTATATTTTACACTATAAGTATAAATTATTAAGTGCAATTAATATACAGGTAATGAAAAATAATAAATTAATAATCAAAACTGGTTAAACTGAATTAAAACTTAAACTAAAAATTAAATTTCGATTAAAAATGCGTTATCACTTACGTGATTATAGAGTGACCAATTATAAGCAATTATCGTTTTATTTGACGTTTTACATTACCGGTATCTCATTTTTGTGTATTATAATTAGCGTACCATAATGTGATAAGACTAAAGAAAAAGAAAAAAAGAAATACTTTTAAAAAATATTTTTTTATGGAAAAAAATTAAATTTGATAATTCGATCTCACAAATTTAAATTATAAACATGTTTTTACGCAATATTATAAGTTGTGGCAAATCACTTGAGCCAATTGTGGGTAATTATTTTTTAATTTGGAATTTAAGAAGAAAAACTTTTTTTCTTCGGTCGTGATGAAAATCAAAATAAAAAAGGAAAAAAATTACAAGCAATTACCGTTTTTTTTTTCTTCTTTTTTTTATTTTATAAGGGAATTAATACAACTTTTGGTTCTACGTCAGATGAAATCTCATTTCGTGTGTATACTTAAGATTTCAATATAATTAGTAGTTATCGCATATGTTTAAGCTATCCATTGGCGATCCGGATAATGGCAAGGCGGCTTTCTTCACTTTTTTTTCCTTCTTCTTTCTTTTTTCTTCTTACCAACTTTGTTTTCTAATTTTGCAGTATTCATCTAAATTGCATAATTAGCTATAATCACTATAGCGCCGTAAAGACGTCTTGGAAGAGGAAAGACCTATTTTGACAGCAAAAAAACCTAAGGTCAATAAATGAAAGTATGTGAACTGAATTTTTGCCACACACAACAAACCCGTAAAAGCCTTTCTGATAATTAGGGCTTTTAATGAGGAGATTTAGATAGTAATTGCCTTTATAACAACCTCGAAAAGGGTTGATATGCGGTGTGCTTTATGAGGGGAATTTAGAACAGTAAAATATTGACTTGGGGGAATGTTTGATTTTACGCTTATTTTTCCTATAACTAATTATTATAATTATGATATTCAGCATTTTATAGTTTTTAATTCAAATTTATCGAAAAAATTCTTTAATGTAAAATTTGAATTGAGGAGTTTGCGAATGACCCTGAAATATAAAATAATTACTGTATGACTATTATAGCAATTAAGTTCTACGCATTAAATCTTTCTTTGTTGAGCCAACGAAAATTTAATGACGTCATAGAGATCTTCGCAGAATATTAAAAAATAGCATTTTTGCATTTATAATCCCGTGATTATTAATCTGTCAAACTTTTTTTAATAACAAAATAATTTAACAGATGTTTTTTTTTAGAGAAACACCCGATACTTCTGCTTTTAGTTTTTAGTTATAATTGAAGAAAATGCAAATTTTGAGAATGTAATTTTAATCGAAAACACACAAAAAAATTCTGTTTAAAAAACAGATAATTGCTTTATTAAAAAAAAAGAGTTTCTAAAAAATGCTTATAAATTGTTCAGCATTAACTTGTTTTGGTGAAATGCGTTATTCCTAATACCGGTACTGTAAGTTTGTTGAAAAATAATTTAAATGTTTGAAGCTTTAATGAGTTATTTTTGGTAACTACGAGTATGTTGAATAGAATCAAAAACATAATTTTGTTTCGTTAAAGTGACACTTGGTGATTTATTTACACGTAAACACGTTTTGAAACTTTTTTTTTACAGACATTTGTTTAATACAATTTTTGCAGTAAGTTGTATCAAAACCCATTTGAATTTCCATTTTTCTTTTTTATATTAAATTTTAGGTTTGTAGGGGTCTGGTAATCAATCGGGCGAGTAAAGTGGCGAGTTTGGAAAATTTACGAAGGCCTTGAGGACATAAACTTATACATGTAGGCTACTGTATTATATTACGAGTACCGGTATATTGAAGAAAGTACATGTAGTTGGAAGAGATATGTGGATGGCCCCGCAGGTCTCAGGACCTAACTCGCCACTCGACTCACACGCTTACTCGACATTAATTATAAACCTAAGTCTAGAATATAGACTTGTATAATTATAATTATACTTTAATATTTTTAGACTGCACTGCTGGTTCTTATTTCAAATCCGAAAGAGCGTAAAATTTTTGAGATAAGTCGAACGGCAAAAAATAAATATTCAACTTGATTATAACATTTATTAATAACAACATCATTTTAACAGCCCTTTGATTATTTTTTAAAAAAAAAAACAAAAAAGTTCCTCGTGTTTTTCTGTTCAAAAGCCACATGTGGTTCCCCGACCACTGCCGGTTAGATTTACAAGAAAGCTGTCTTAATCTCCTGTCAAGAGGTGAAAAATAGTAAATTCAAACATTTTAACCCATCATTTTCTGTGCGAGACATTTTTTTTTCTCTTCGCTAATAAATACGAAGAGTACTTTGCTTCGTATATCCATCTTTCGCGCTTTCTAAGGATTAAAATTTATAGCTTAATTCTATTTGACATTAGCTTTAATCAGCTGCTAACTCTTTTATTTTTTTAAGCAAAATTGCGTGTGCGATATTCGTGACGAGACATCTCAAAAAACAAAACAAAAAAAAATTAAGACAGAGTAAAAGAAGAAGGAAAAAAAAAAAAAAAAATGCAACGAAACTAACGAGTTTTGATAAAGAATGCAGCTGGTGTTGCTGCGACGATGATGATGATGAGCACCTCGTTAATATTTTTTTTTTATATTTTAAGACAGGAATTTATGTACGGTTTAGAAAATAATACGATGTGATAAGGAATACATAATGTGGACTCTCAATTAAATCTAAAAACTACGATACACTCAACGTCTGATGTTGTTTTCTAGTTAGATCTCGACCCAACTTGTTGTGTGTTATATTATGGTAGAACAGAGAGGGAAATGTAATTATCTATCTTGTGCATGTGAGTTGAAGAAAGAGAGACAGACGAGTCCTGTATAGATCTTAAGAATGATGAAGATCACGAAGATGGTGGTTATCAATTTATATCTTTTTCTTGTCTTTCCAAATACACGCCATCATCCTTAATTAGCTACGTATTCGTATATTTTCGTCATTAGAAGAAATTGCGAGTGTGTGAGTAGGGGGATTTGTGGTGGGGGAAGCGATAGGGGGTTTGGGGGAAGGGCTGGAGGGAGAGAAATATGTATATTGTTGTGTCTCTAGAGCTTAACTATGGATTTTTCCCTTGTGTTTGTTGCTATACAAATATGTACGTTGTAATGATAGAGAGAGAGAGAAAAAAAGGTAGATGCAATCTTTTTTTTTTTCTATACTGTACCTACTCGGATATATCAACAGTTATGATGCAAAACCACATAACTACGTTTTTTTATATTTCAGATTTTATACAGATTTATCAAAGTCTTAAATAAACAATATTTATTATATTATAGTGGTTCAAATTCATTATTTTGTGGAATGATAAAAAATGTAATATTCAAATACTTGTATGAAGAAACGGTCAGGTTTTATTAAAATTTTCAAACGTATTTTTTTATTTATTTAAATTAGGATTTACTTCTGAATTTTTTTTTTGTATTTGATAGGTTATCAATTTCAATATTGAGTAATGTTAATTAAGATTTTTTTTATTTTTAAAGAAATCTTTAGTTTTTATTTCAATTTCACTCATTGGTGGTTGAAGTGCTTGGTTCTGGAAGCAATTTTTACTCAACGGAACCTAGGTTTAACGATTTTAATCTAAATATGGAGAAAAAAATTGTTGTTCTGGTTTTAAATGTAGGTAGCGGAAATAAAAAATAGAATCTGTAATAATAAATCATTAAAAAAATGTAAGTGGTGTATTTTAATTATTTAGAATTATTGTATTAAATTTTTAGTTTTAAAGTTTACAGTTTTTGGATGGGACTTTTTCAGTTGTTTTTTTGCTTTTGTTGCTGCTGGAAGTTTAGTATCATTAATTTCTTTGTGGATAAAACGTTGAGAGAAAATCCGTTCGCTAGTATACTTACGTGTCTTCATTTTTTAACCGCTGAATGTCTTAGGAATTAAAAGCGATTATAAGCCGGGGAAAAAAAAAGGTCTCGAGTTGTTTTCGTGATTGTCACATCGAAGAATATTATTGACTTTTTTTTTCTTCTGCGGATTGTGCGTGATTAATTGGCGAGTTCCGTGACGAATAACGGAACCAAATGACAGAACCGACAAAGTCTTTCGACGTCGACGGATTAATTCGGTTTAAACAATTAACTTAGCATGCGATATTAAAAATACTTTTCTTTCGCAAAACTAAGATAGGATTATAAATAATCTTTTTTTTTTTGAATGCTTAATAATATTATTATAAGCTGAACACAAAAAAAAAACATATAATATTAATAAATTATTCTTTTTTAGTTACGTTTCTATTTTTTCTTTTGAAAAGTTTTGTTAATTAATTTACATCTGAACTCTTATTATCCGAAAAACAGTTATTCGAATTGACAATTAACCGAATTTTTTAAAAGAACCGGTAAAATCTAATATTATAAAGTAGGTGTATGACAACCTCACAAACACATTTTCAGTTTCAGTTTAACGACGTCAAGTTTAGTTTGGAGTAGGAAAAATATTATTTCTATGGCGAAAAAAATATTTTTATAAACGAGTTTCAGTTTTTTTTAAATGCTTCAATCTTTATGAAATGTTTTAAGTCGTGGTTTAACTGTTGAGCATTGGATTTTGACATCCGAAATACCCGGAATGGATTTTTTAGATTTTGGGTTTTGATGATTTTGATGATTTTGAAACATTAGATTTCAGTCAGAAACGATCTTTTAATTTTGTGAGGATTTCGATTCTTAAATTTTTGAACATTCTGTGTTTTTAGGATTGCGATGTTCGAAATTTTATTATTTCGGCTATTCTACTTTTAAAATGTATGAAATTTTGATTGCACCCCCCCCCCCCCTCTCTCTCTCTCTGTTTTATGTGCTTTAAATGTCCTCAATAAAATTATCCAAAATTTTTTTTCTTACGGATAATCGGAGCATTTTCGAGTTGCATTTATTGAAACCGCAACTGTATTTTCCATAGAACGTGTAGGCTTATTACATAGGTATTCGCATCTTTAATGCTCTCGAAATAATAAATGGATGGAACGTTTTGTACTGTATATTTGCAAAAGAACAAACGTGGATTGTGAAGGGTGAGGAATGAGGTGGGAGAGAGAGGGAGAAAGATGAGGGAAAGGATGGGTGTGTGGGAGGGAGAAGATGAAGAAAAACAGTGCTGCACTTGTTCTTTGTTTTTCTCGATCATCCACCTTGCTACTTGTACGGCATATTAATCATTCTAGCAATAAGCTTTTTATGCAATTAGATTTTATAGATGAAAAGACACACTTTAAGATGAGATTAGTGAGACAGTTTAAGCAAAGTGAAAGAGGAGTGGGTGGAGGAGTCGCAGAGATGAACGAAATTTTTAAAAAATACATATAAAAATTATATTAAAAAAAAAATTAACGTGAAAGGGGTGCGATAAATGGTGCGCACTTATTGTTTTAATAGCGTAAAAAAAAATTTGATAAATCGATAAGAAGTAAATTGTGGATGCCGGCCGCATTTCACCCGATCACCCACTCGCGTATCATTCTTGATAGCTTTTCTCGTGTCATCATCAACAACAATAATTATTGAGTTGCGTAATCTATCAAAATTCTATTTGCTAGTTAAGGTTAGATATAAAAATAAACAAAATGTTTACGGTATTTTAAAAAAAATCGAAATGATGTCAAAATAAAAATATTGGAAACTTATTTTATTCGAAATCTGGATTTACCATTTTTTGAGAAAGTAAAATTGGAAGTCGTTTGTTTTGACCAAAGTCAAACTTTCTGAGTTTAACAAGAAAAGAAATATTATAATTGAACATAAGTGGTATTTTTCGTGGAAGCTATGATTCCATGAGTAAATCTCGAAAATTATTAAAAACCAGAAAATTCGTAAAATAAGCTTTCACAGAAATAAATTGAATTTTATGTTATTAAATTTAAAAAAAAAAAAAATATTACGCTCAGTAGGAAACTTTATTAAAAAATTTTTTTAAATAGCTAGAAAATGAGATTGTTTTATAGAAGTTGCATTTTTAAGTTTTAGAAATTCGATCGATTGGAAAATTTTAAAAATAAAATAAAATTGGTAAGTTTAAATAGTTGTTCCAAAAAAAAAGCGGTTACCTTCGTTAAGTATCGAGACAAACTTTTTAGGATTAAGAAACATACTTGATAGTTTCAGAATTTTCCGTTAAAGTACCGTAAAATTACTTAAAGGATTTTTGAGGCAGACATTTTTGACCGTCATTGAAGAGAGCTTAGTTTCGGCTGGCTCTAAAGCGTGTTAACCGATTAGCGAAAAAAAGTTGAAAACCTCTTTTAAAAAAAAGTGTGTGCACTGTGAAATGTCGATAAATCGAAATTCAACCAAATAAATACCGTACGTTTATTTGTTATGAAAAATATTTTAAATCGACTAAGAAATTTGATTTAAAAAAATGTAATCTCTCAAAAAATGATTAACGCAATTTTATTATATTTATAACAATTAACCATAATAATTATGCACTTATAATTTTTTTTGAAAAACATTCTTTGACTTTTTTATATCCCAAAAGTTATTCTTTGGGAAAAGTTAGGTTTGAGTAATCATTTATGGTTTTATTAGAATTTTTCGTAATATTTATGAGTTGGTATGAGTTCCCAAAAAATTTTCAAACGGTTGTGGTTTGTTGTATCGACATTTTTCACTTTATTTAACAGACTTTGTTTCCAGCTTTTTCCTCAAGGTGTGTTAAGAGGTGTCGACCGTGCGCGCGCACACTTTTCCCAGAATTCCAGGCGAGGCGATTAGCAGTCAAGTATTTGTGTTCGGTAAACTTTGCAATAATTGAAAACGGTGGAGAAACCTAATCGGATGTGAGGTGGAGAGAGAAATTTAATGGATAGTCACGGAATTTTCTTCGAGTGGTCATTGCAACATTGTTTGCTAATATTATTTTTCCGGAGCGGTTATTCGTAATTTACCAATCAGATTTTACTTAATTCTCAAATAAAGTGTTTCTCTCGACAAAACTAATACCCAAAAGTCTTATGCGCTTTTAATTTCGGAATTATATCTTTTATTGCTTTTTCTTGAAAGAGGCTTTTATTTTTCATTTTTAACTGCGAAAACGAATTTGCAGCAAGCGACACTTGAAATATATTAAGCAAATCCTTATTATTATTATAATGGGTATTAATTTATAGTTTTATAAGCGATATATACGTGCTTAACGATTGAGACAAGGCGGGTTTTTTTTATTATTTTTAATTGAAATGCCGATAAAATAAGGTTTTTAACGAGGGGAAAAAAGTTGTATTTTAAAAATAATTACTATTTTTGTTCACTTTATTATTACGATAATTACGTACCTCAAAGTTATTGACAGTTTAATTTAAATTTGCATTTCAATTAGGAAAAAATGTACATTTTTTGGCAACAAATTATTTATGATAACTAACTATAGTAATCGTGCAAAAAGTTTTTTTTTTTTGACATATAAAAAATTAATTTAAATGCAGTAGAATTTAATTAAACCGAAAGCTGTTTTGCACTATTATCTGCATAGGCCTACACACATTTTATTAATGCTGTACTCACAATTTAAGTTCACGGTATTTTAAATTATATTAATTTTAAGATTACGTTATTGTTTATTATTAATTTTTTTTTTTTTTTAGAATTTTGTAAATAACATAACATTGGGAGACATTTTGGTTTTTCGGTTCTCTTTACTTCTTGTCAATTGCAAAGTACATTTAGCTTTCATGGGTACTTATATTAATTACGTGGTATAGGTGCAAACATGTAAAATAAAATAAATAAATCTGAAATGAAATTTTAAATAAATTTTGATCAAATACTAATTGTAGAGCTAAGAACAAGTTACTTAGCGTTGGTGGAATCGGCTTTAAATAACTTAAATATTAGCTCAAATGAAAACAAAGACAACTTTAAAAAGGCAAATATTGATGGGTTCACTATACTGTACATAGCGGACAGTGATAAATACGTTTTTAGTATTTATATCTTATTTACTCCTAGGTTTTGATTTAAAAAGAGAAAAAAAAAAAAATCTTTAAAAAGCTCATTTTGAAGATGCGCAGAATGTAAGCACCAATCGTTATTTTCTTACAGTATTTCAAAGTGTTCAAGTGTGTCACGAACCGGTCGTTATGACCAATCCCTTTCGGACATTTTTCAGGGGCTTTTCGCCGCTTTTATGGCGTTTTGATTTCGACTCGGCTATCCATTTCAATTAGAATGCACTTTCCCAGCAAAATGCCAGTTCCGAAATAACATTTTGGTAAACGAGAGGATATGAAGAGATGTCAACAATTTAATAAAAAATTTTATGCACGAAACGTGCTCATAAATTAGATGCGAAATGTTTCCTGCTTTATATTTAGGTTAAAACTTTGAACTTTTCTAAAACGATGGATACGATCATTGAAGTATTGCTAGATGAAAAGCATAATGTCGATATAACGAACACCAATAGTTTGAAATTGAGGTTTGTTGTATCGACATTGCACCAGCCATCTTGTAATGTTGCAAAACTCGTATCTATCGTTATGCTGACTATATTTATGCAGCGGTTCACGATTTTTATTAAAACAAAAATTTCGGCTCAAAGAAATTTTTAGTAAGAATGTAATATTATATTCGTTAAGATAGTATTGCAGAGTTGTTTATTGTGGGATGGTTGGTGTAAGTTAATACCATAGATGAAGTACCCATCACCTATCCGTACATCTGCATTTTGGGATTTAAGCTTATCATAATTATGTGTCATATAATTCACTCTATTGTTCAACCAGTCCAATGAAAGTGCTTCCCGCCCACAATTTTCGCGCAAAATTATAGAGTTTAAAAAACAAATTAATGCAATTGTTTGTGAACATCATAATTATAAAAACAAATCACACTTTGAAACATTTACTTTAGTTTTATTGTATTATTTCTAAATAAAATTAATTATTAACATTTTCTGATTAATCGAATTTTCGATAGGGTGAAAAAAATTGTTCATTACCGTGGAATTTCGTTGTATCGACTTTTCATTTTGTACCTACCCACGCGCGTCGTGTTTCAAATGAGATGGCTTTGAATAAGAATATGAAAAAAGATGGAAGATCGATGAAAGAGAGAGAGAGGATAAAAAAGGCGATGGTCACCCGGCCATTATTTTAATAAATCAATGTTGATGGAGAGCGAGTGAGAAAGAGAAAAAAAGAAGCTTTAACTACTTTACAAACTTGTCGTTTCTATGGTGAAAGATTGGATTTTCTTTTGAAGTGATGGGTGCAGCTGCTGTCATGGCAACATCATCTTTCACAGCCATTCATATTATACAGTATGGAGAGTAGGATGATACTTAGGCTAGAAGAGAAAATAATAACCTATTTAAACATATCGCCGGTGTCACAACAAAACCTCATATCTCGCCTAAATAAAATGCACTCACTTTTTTTTTTATTTCAAACACATGGTGAAGTGCATAAATCGTGAGAGTTTTTTGTCATTATACAAGAAAATATGCGCTTTACATACAGTTAAGAGTTAAAAACTTTTTAATTTATTTTTAGGTTGTAATTTTTTATCCTGTTTTTGAGATTTTAAGCTAAGGTTTCGGTTTTATTATTGGTTTTCTTTCAATATTATTTTTTTTTAAAAATAATTATGCTTTATTTAACTGAATTTTTATGTTTTGAGTTTGTAATCAGCATTGAGTATTACAATTTCGCGTTAAATTTGTGACAAAATTATGCATTTGCAATGTTATTTAAACGGGAAGTAGCTGATACTTGGAGAAACAACTGAATCTATACAATCAAATGAATAATTTGAGACGTTAAAAGTAGCAACAATCTGCAGTTAACTTTATGTGTAAAATTGTAGTTAAAAAAACTTAGCGGCACTTTCTAGGTTTTGCTAACTTCATATTAAATATAATATCGTAAATTGGAACTCTTACAATTATTAAACTTGTAGCCTAATTTCTATTTGATTTATATGCTGGAATAAATAATAATTTATGTTTTATTTTTTCCTTCAGGGTATTGGAAATTTGTTCTTGGATGGCAGAAGAAACCAAATATGATCTAATCAGCTGCCTCAACGTTTTGGACCGTTGCGTCACTCCGTTAACGCTATTAAAAGACATGAAATCAAAAATTAAACCGGATGGATATCTTTTACTGGCTTTGGTCATCCCGTTCCATCCTTACGTAGAATTCGGTAAGAAAAAGATCCAATGTTAATGAACAACGTAAATACATAAACGCTCACTAGCTCTGCGCGCATTCACCATACGCGGCTGTGAGCACACGATACAAAGTTTAGCGCATTGCAGTTTGCGCGCGTTTCCTTAATGTTCGGTTTGTTCTTTTAAAATTCATTAGATAATTTAAATTTTAACATAAGAGGGTTTGTAAAATTTTTAAATCTCGAAGATTTAAAGAAGTTGAGATTTAGAAATCTACATTATTTTTATTTAATACGGTACTGAAGTTTGCTAATACGCGATTAGTATTTTTATATTACATGTATGATGTATACGTTTTTAATATGCAAAATTTAGATAATTTACGATTTTTTTGTTAAAAGTTTCTAATATCGTACCGGTACGCGTTATTTTTGCCTTAATTTTTAACGCGTTATAATCTATTTGCGGCTTTATTTGAGTGTTTTACAGATGCAAACAGGTGAATGTAGTGCGTGCACACCTTCGTTCTGAATGCAATAGTGGAACAAATGAAACTAACAAGTTAGAGAGTTGTCTGTAAACTCGGGGGTTGAATTTTTTTTTTGATTTGACGCGGCTTTACTACACGCGATATACAGCGGGAGCATATCCTTCGCGTATATCGAGGAATTACTGTAAATAAATTAACGCAATTTAGTTTGGGAAAAGTTGAATGGCGATAAAGTTGTCTACTTCGCTCTCACATTTATCGCGAATGGAAATGGTGGGGGGAAATGCATGCGAGATAGATAGAGATGATAGTAATATCACAGTTATTTTTCAAGTGGATGAAGATGTTGTGTATTTTATTTGCGAGCGATCATATTGCGTCGACACGTATTGATTACCCTTATTTGCACTGTTGCATGCAACGCTCCCAACTTTCTTTGCTCATATTTATTGCAGCGCTCTATCTTGCCCACAAAAATTCATATTCTTTAATGTGGGAATCAACGCAAGTGTTTCTGAAATAAGGATTTAGTACAACTTAGAACGCGAGACTTTTATTAGCACAAATACATTTTTATTCACACACACCCTCATCTAATTTCAACATATCTGATTAATTTTTGTTTTCCCTTCCGATGTTTTTTTTTAATGATTTTTTTATTTAAAAAAAAAAAATAACTCAAGAAATCATAAACCGCATAAAAAGGTTTTATATCGAATTTCTAAATGCGGTTTAGTCAGCTCCAGCGTCAGAAAAAACTATTTATTTAACCCTCACTTTTTACTTTCAGAAAAGAGTAAAACATTTTGAAAAATTTAGAAATAACCGTAAAGAAGGTATTGAGCATCACAAAAACGTTGAGAGGTGCAGCTAAATCTTTGTAAAACATTGAAATTCTTTGAAATTATCTTTAAAAAATCAACTATATAGCAATTCAACAGTGAATAAATAAATAAACGAATCCAAAAAAAAAAAAAACGATCAAAACAAACAAACAAAAAAAAAATTGTCATCAAACGTTGGAAAAATGATTTTTAAATAGGATTGAAAAATTATTATAAAATAAAAAAATCAACAATTTTATTAAAATTACCAGCATGATAAGTCAAGAGTTAACCGAAACAAAGATAAATTTAAAACTGCCAATTCTTGCCAAAATTTTAGAAAGATTGAAATTTTAAGTTCCAAAAAGCGCTATTTTTTTTCTCTATTAAACTTAAAAATCATGTGGAATTTATTTAAAAAATCCAATCAGCGTATAAAAAATATAATTATTTTTTCTCCTAACATTGTGTTCCTGTTATGTCTCATGAGATCACTGAGCATATATGTACTTGGCCTCTTCTTCCGCTTGTTAGAGCCCGGTCTGGATAGAAGAGACGAAAGTTGGAGACAAAGATCTCATAAAGTTGCTAAATATTCCTATGTAAATCAGTCGTTTTGTATTTGTTCATACAAGCAAAGTTAGCAAATGTAGAAAAAAAGGCGAAAAAGGAAGAGAAAAAAAAAGCTTAAATATAGTTTAAGAGGCGTCGTAGATTTTCCGCATCAACGCTTTCGTGAATTGGCGACGCCGCACGATGGGATGGTGTTTTTATGTAAATCTTATTGTTAACATATCCTGCATTCGTCAGCCTCACATTAAATGAAGACAGACTTAGGCAAGAGAATGCGGTTAACTTTTCCTTTTTTTAACTTTTGATTTAATTAATTTATGATGCGAGTCTTTTATTTTTAGTTAGACACAGATGTAGTGTGCAGCATATTATACACTTTACATTCGTTGGCCAAAATGCGCATTCATTTTATTTTTTGTCAACAATAGTTATTGCTAAAAAGCAAATGGCTTAAATTTTTAGTATGTTTTTTTTCCAACATAAATACCCTAGCAACAGTATAACAAACATGTCCCACACATTTCATGAAACTGTTTTATGAGGATTGATTTCCATAAATGATTAATTTAAAAAAAAAAAAATTATCGAGTCATTGATAACCAAAAATGTTCATCATTCTTAGGAAAAAGACATTGAACTTTTCGTGTATAAGCTTTACGTGTAAGCGACTTAAAATAGAATTTATTAAAATGTAAACAAAGTTTGGATCTACACGTTTTTTTCTTTTTCCTGATATTTCTACGTTTTCAAGCTAAAAATAGAATAGAAAATCTGACATGTTTAGTAAACAATAAAATTAGGGGTATATGAATTGTTTATTAAAAAAATAGTTTATGAAGTTTTTTTGAAAGTTTAAATAAAATAATAATCAATCTGCTATAAGTATTACTCCAGTACTGTACTAATACTGTGTTAGAACAAATTTTGAACGTCTCTATTTTTTAAAAAATTTTGTTTATTCCATATTTTTACAGCTTGTTCGCAAAAATTGGTTTGTGTAAACCTGATTTTTTACAGTAAACTACAATTTTTAATAACCAAAGCAAAATCGTTTAAACTTTGAAACAAGTACATAAATGGTCTATTTTGATGTGGAGAATCCACGTCAACATGCTCAGAATCGCACAAATGTTCACTGGTGGTTCATTTAAAATGTTTTCCTGCGTTTTTTTTTTTTTAAGTATTTGATTTACTACAGTACATGTATGTACAAACTATTGTACAGTAAGTAGTCATAAAGAATGACCATGTATTGTCTGTATTTTTCTGTTGTGTGACTTTTATGAAAATGGGCACCACTCAGACATGTTCATCTAGAGTTAAAATCAAATTCTTTGCTATTTAAGAAGACAATCTTTTGAAATAGTTTGACCATGAAAGGAAAAGACAATTGGCAGTCTCTATTTTTTACATAGTCAATAAAAATGTTGTATTGAGTTGAATATGCCATTTGCCATTGATTAACAGGCGTATTCAGTTTTTTTTTTTTTTTTAATTTTAGGGCCAGCAGCTAAAACTAAAAAAAAAAAACTTTTTTCAACAATACTAAAATAAATTTGTACAATACTAGTAATCTTAAAATTAGTATTAAATAAAACGATTTTTATTTTATTTCTTGGAAATGAAGGGTTATTCTGCTGTACATGTAGGCTACTATTCGTTTGTCTAAAAGGAATACTAAAAAGAAATAAAATGACCGATGTTGGCCCTGTTGGGACTTCAGAATAAACAATTTGTTAAATAATTTAATTTGTTTGTATCTAATTGAGTTTAAAAAATCGTCGAAACCCAACAAATTTGTAATGGGGCTCGATCTAAACTACCAGTACGCAAATAAGTTTTTAGGCCAAATGGTGTATGAGCATCAATCGGACCATGTTAGGACAAGAATGAAACGGTAATGTTGAGATAAATGCTTTTGTGAAAGAAGGGTTAAAAACAATTGATACTAGTCTTATAGAAGACTTCAACCTCATTTCAGGAAGTCAGCTGGTAGAAAATAATTGTCAATTCTCCTAAATATTTCTGATCTTACTCCAAAGAAATTTCTGAATGGACGCTTTCGCATTAACAATGTCTCATAGAGGCACACCATTTGTTCAAAAAAAAGTTTAATATGGTCTGGAAACTTAAAACTACTCGGAGGCAATTGAAGACACATGGTACTTTTATATGCTTCATATAACTCGCGTAAATGGAGGTTTGAATGTGTCAAGAACATTAAAAAAAAAATTTAATCATTTTTTTTAAAAGTTGAACTACGAGTATAAAAATAAGTGTTAGTAATTATTATTGATTTTGTCCGGTGAATGTAAGAAACGACAAAATAATGTAAAGCCGTTAATTGTGATGCCATGCAAGCCGACGACTGTTTTTCCTTTCACGTCTTATTAAGATGCAAATGAGAGACATTGAAAAAGCAAGTCTTATTTAAGAAAATAGGTTGAGCGTAAATCATTAAGTGAATTTGTAGAGTGTTTTTTGTTTGAATTTTTTTTTCTCGAGAATTGTCGAGATAAATTACTTCCTTATTAATTAATTTGAACATAAATTGTTTTCGGGTTATTAATTTTGTTTATTGTCTGCTTTTTAGGTGCTAATAACTCTCATAAACCGACAGAAACGATGCACGTTAGTGGCGAGACGTTTGAAGAGCAAGTTAATTCCTTATACGCTTCGGTTCTGGAACCTCTGGATTTGGAGGTGGTTCGTTGGACCAAACTGCCGTATTTATGTGAAGGTAATCTACAACAATCTTATTATTGGTTAACTGACGTGGTCTTTCTGTTGAAAATAAAATCAAATGACGGTAGTTGTGGGGTGGAATCGCAAAAAGAAACGATAACGCGAGAATCTAGTTGTAACAAGATCGAAATCGAGATGGAAAATTAAAATTATTGATTGTTAAAAGCACCATACTGTATTATATTTAAGATTGTTTTTTTTATATACAATAAAGCTATGTTAAAAGTTAACACTTTGGATTTAACAACGTTTTCCATGTCATTTTATTAATGATTTTAAAATGTAGTTAAATTAAAAGTTAACAAAAATTGTTAAAAACAATTTCTGCGAAAAAACTTTGCTGAATCTCCTACTTTTTGCAGGCCAATTTGGCGAAGGAAAAATTATTTAATAAACACCCTTACAGAGAATTTTATATTGAACAAGTACATTTTTATTTTTTCTGATATTATTTTATATACCCGGTAGTGAAGTTTTCTTAGAGCTGAACTCGTATAATGTAGCGTTATACGAAAACTCAACTTAATAAACGTAATTTAGCTAAATTCCTACGAGTTTAATTGCTTAATTTTTGTTAAGTCAGCAGACGATTAACATCTGTATTAAATCTCGAATCAACTTAAATTTGTACACTCGTTGACTCTTTCCAAAAAGAATACGAGTAAAGATTCGGCGTGAAATCGCGCGTTCATTTGACTCTTCACTCGTGAAAACATCTTCTAACAAATAAATAATGACCTCTTAATTGAGAAAATTAATTGCTCGAAGCAGGTGAAGATTAGCGGCGTTGTCATTTAACTCCACTTTATTAAACGGAAAGTGAGTTGTGGATTCGCTCCAACAACTCCTTAAAGCTTTGTCGCTAAGAAACTACAGTATTTCACAATTAAAATAATAAAGCGGGTTGAGAAAAGTAACATTCTCTTTTAATTGAAGAGGGATTTAAAAATTAGAAACAGTTGGAAAAGATGAGCTCAACCGCTTGAAAAAAAATCCCCTTAATGAGCGTTTCAGTAGGTTAATTGCAAGCCTAACAATAGACACTTTATTTTTTTCAATAGGAATTTTGTAATTACACGGATAATGCGCGCTTGCAAATCATCATTACCGCATTATAATACAATTCAATCTTAATTCAATGTTCTTGCAACATTTTTATTTTTTTTCAAAGCAGTAAAACACAGTACGGTAATAAATTTCCCAATATTTAATTAACATTAAAAAAAAGGAGTTTAAAATGGTATTGAAACACCGACAATTTTTAAATGGTTGTACATGTATTAGTTTAAACCTTGGAGTAAATAGTTTTAACTTCAAATTACTGTAATTATTTTTAATTATTATATCACCGGTCGGTATTGGAAAACCTTGTTATTACAATTTTTTGTTGATTACAGTGTATAATAATTGAAATTGAGTTTTTTTTTTAATACTTTGAATGTTAACAGTTGTTTCCACTGTTTCATCAATTTTTTTTTTTAAAGTCAGTTCATCTCACAGAATGAGGTTCTAATATTTATATGCAAAACGATAAAATTCAAAATCTACTTATAAATTAAAATATAAGAATCATTTGTTTTATAGTTATTAAAACTAAAAAAGTAATTGATTTTATCATTTTAAATACTTATCCACTGATAATTATTTCTTTTCCTTTTAAAAACTTTTGCTGAATAAATACTAGGCTACACGTATAATTTTTGTAGATAGCATAGGAAATGTTTTCTGCAAAAACGCTTGAATATTAGCAAATTAAATTTAAAATGTATATTCTTAAGAAACGTTAGGGCAAAGCTTTGCGAGTACCGAAATTAAAACGTATAGTGAAAACGCTTACTTAAGTTGTTTGTTTCTTTGACGTGGTCCACCCATTTGCGGCCAACTTTGCAACCACTTCACTTAATGACTGTGACAGCCATTAGGCATAATGTAATGAAAGTCAGCCATCAACTTAACTGCTATTCGGGCTGATATGAATGCATAAGAGTCGAGCGGGAGACGACACTGAGATCGCATTGAGAAAATGCGAGATTTGCTGCAATCAGGATTTAACACAAGAATTGATGGCCGCTATTAAAACATTTAATTTGTTACCATTTAGAAGGAGAATAAAATTAGAGAACAAGTAGAAGAACGGTAATTTAAGTGTAAAGCCTTATAAATTAGATCGCATGACTCGAGGACGTCTACTGCGCTGAATAATAGCGTTATCGATTAATTACATCAACAAACCAAAAAAACAATTGTTTCTATTCTTAGAAATAACAAGTAAAATTTCAGTTTTAAAAATTCACAGGAAAATAGAACTTAATTAAAATGATTCAGGACATTTTTTAGTGATGCACACCTGTGCTGAACATTTGTTTTTCTTGGGCAAATTTCTTGTTTTTATTAAAATTTGATAAGAAATATTTATTAAAAAAATAGGTAAAAAAAATTATGTTTTTTTAAAATTATTTCAATACGGAAAAGTTATAAATCTATTTTAGCTAACAGCTAACGCAACATTTTCAGTTCAATGGAAAAATCACCGGTTATAGTATCAAATTCAGAAAATCGTAGCAAACACTTTCGTTTTAACCAAATTTCTAGTTTTAAGAAAATAGGTTAGCTCTAGTGTCAAAAATCATTTGCAAAAACTCGTGTACAGATACAGTAACTGTATTAAAAACGCGAAATTTTAATCACATTTAATTAAGTTAGAAAATTTTTTGTTTTAATGAAATTTTTGTACGGTATGGTACACCTAAAAAAATGGCTGATTCCTTAAACCTTGTTATGCCACTACTGCACAGAGGTTTTAATGTATTTCCTTAAAAAAACTGTATCCAAATTTAATAATTGCTTGATAATGTAAATGTGTTTAGTAAATTTATTCATCTTTTCTTATTAACGTTTGTGCCATCGAAGTTTTTTTTCTCTCTCTCGAAAAGAGGAAGAAAACAACTAGACGATTAGTTTTTCTATAAAGGACTATAAATCTCTGTCAATAAGCATTAATAGATTTTTTTCTTAGCTTGATGCATATTCATATTAGAAAGAAAGCGAAAAAAAAATTCCTAAGAATACTTCAAAGCACGATAATTAATATTAAATAACAAGCGCTTTTTATGCCCACGAATTTAGTAAATGAAGGCCATTATAAATGGATACAACCATTATCGTTATAATTAATGACGTACATGATACATTAAAACTTTGAGGCCCTCGATGCACGCTTTTTTATTTCCCAAAATTAAATTTGGAAATATAGATTATCATAAACTTAAAAGTTATCCATAAAAATGTTAAGCATTCTTGGTTTCAGTTAATGTTTAGTAATTTGCAGATGATTTTCTAATAATAAACGCGTGCAGTTACGAGTTTACCATTTAATTTTAAGTAAATTTTTTCATTTTAACTTTTTTTTTTTGCGTGGTCTCTGTATAAAAAAAAATAGTAATTATTGCAAAAACAACACAAATTTTTGAGTTTCTTTAATTCAAAAATGATTTCATAATAAAAACTGGAGTTTTATTATCATTTCTGGATTTTTTCTCATTTAAAATAGTTTTCATTGTCGTACAACGAATAACTTGCCTAATATCTTCAAGTTCGTTATACCGAGGTTTTCATTATTTAGTGTTTGCATTTTTTCGTTTTGAGATTTTTTCTCCCTTTAATATTTTTGCGGTATTTAAAGGGTTTGTAATCTCACCGAGGAATAAGCTAATTGCTTTTGATTGAGGGCCTCTGTAAAAGATAGATTCCAACAGCTAAGTCTAATAGAATTGTATAGAGATGGGGAAGATGGAAGGAAGGGGGTTGGAAACGAAGAGATGGTGAGAGAAGAGAAAGGAGATAAAAATTGCTGGAACGAACAATGTAATTTATTGAAGAAATGAATAAAATTTCATTTGTTCTGCTGCAATAGCTCACTTAATTGTAATGAATATTTATACGAGGATTAGAGCAAAAGAATTTATATTAATACTAATTGTGTGCATTTCTAATACGATCATTTATTTTAAGTTGTCTTAACAAAATATTTTTTAGTAAACTTATTGGTTCCAGTAATCGTAATGTCTACAATAAAGTTTGAAGACGCAAGTATTTAATTAATTTTTTTTTGAAGAAAAACATCAAATACAGTAATCAAATTTGATTTTCTATGTCATAAGTAAGTGTTATGATTCAATTAGTATGCTTATTTGTTAGTTAAGATTTTTAAAATTATTTCAGACTCGGATTCTGGGATTTTATTTTTAACAAAGTTATTACCGGTATTTGTAAGTTACTTAATTGATAAATATTTATTTGTTGTTAGAATTATTATTTGATTGAAAATTTGTTGTAGGTTCTTTAAGTTCTTGAAGTTGTAATTCAGAGATTACTTTCTTGGGAAGATGTATTGGTTTGTATAATAATTGGTTGTAATTTATGTGGATTTATTTATGATTTTCACATTTTAATTTTTTTTTTACTTTTAGGGTCTTTAATCCTGGAAATTGCAATTCAACAATAACTACCGTATTTAATTTGTTTATTCAGTTGTGCATAAGAGGAAGAAGAAAGCAAAAATTATTTATTGGGTCAGTTTTGAAATTTTAATGATTTTTTTTTAAATACCGGTAATTTCTGATTTCCAACTTTAAAAAAGCTACTACTGTACTGGTAGTGGAATACTTATTGGTTAGCTATGCGGTAGTGAAAGAAGGTATTAAAATTTGGTTTGTTAAATGCTGCACTTTAACATTTTATTTTATAATTTACCAATTCACCAATTTCATCGTTGCAATTGCAGGTAATATTCACCCCTGGGACCTCAAATGAAAAACTTTTACAATTCTCCGCGGTCCAATCGCTACGGTACAAGAAAAGCTAATTCCTTCTATGTGATCCTTTTATAAGTAATTAGCTCGACAGAGAAATAGTCGAATGAAAGAATAACTAACAGTGAAGGAATCATGGTAAAAGATCTAAACGTTGGTAAGGTGAAAAATTAAGTTACAGCACTAATGTTTTGCACATTTAATGAAGTTACTGTGTGAGAGATAAAGATCGGAAGTACAGTATGGTATTCAGTTAGCCGCATAGGTCCAGATGTGCCAAAACACGATTTATACAAAAAAATTCCCAAGGGTAATGCTTGCATGGCCGATTAGAAATCTTTAATGATGTTGCATGGTGGTCATTCATTACTTACTTGCTACGTGCTTTGTTATTTGCTTTGCGTTCACCGGACATGTATTATGAGGATTAAAGAGGAGGCTTTCTTATGTGGAAATACGTGCTTTCGATTACAAAGAAACTGAGCCACAAATAAGGAATATTAATTTTATTTCTACTTTGTAAATTCATTTATTACTACGGATTTATTAGGGTATACGAATTATACGAAAAAAATTATATTTTGCAGTTATTCATATTAATTTTATTACAGTAAAATGAAAGTCTTTTAAAAAGTCATACTTGATTGTCAATATGCTGTACTAATATTTCCAATATTCCGAACAAAATAATAGCGAGATTGCTATTTTTTCTTGCCCGATTTGTAAGTTTAAAAAGAGGAAGTTTAAGCGTTTTTATAGGTCTTAATTGCATAATTTTAGCTTCAATATTAAATAAATTATGGCCGTTTATGTGTTTATTTATTTCAAGCACTTCCGCTCCTAATGTTAGGTTAGGATAGAGGGACCCAAACTGTGTTTACGAAAATTTATTTCCAGTTTCTATACTAAAGGTCACTGAAAAAAATCAAGACACGGAAGTGAAAGAGCGCCCAGACTGCCCGGCGCATTAAAAACCTTGCTGTGAATGAAGCGTCGGAAAGTCAAAATTTTAATTTCGCAGCTTTCATTGCTTTCAAATCAAATACACGTACACTGTACTGTAAAGCGGTTTTTTTTCGTCATAAAAACGGTGTACATCTTTATTAAAGTTATAATATTTTAGAACATGGGGAACGGTGCAAACGGTTCTCAACTTACCTAGGGTAGTTCAGCAGTCGGCAAAGTCATTGCTTAAAGGAGCCAAATATCAACATTACAACGTTTGAGATTTTTTTGGGAGTCAAAATTTTTTAATAAATTTTTTGGAAAAAGGACAAATTTTGGCCAAAATAATATTATTTTTAACAGTTTGATGGTTTTTGCGCCTTGCGCTTAAAAACTACCAAGTTATTCAATTAAGAAGCGCCGAGCTTGCGAGGCGCGAAATTTTTTTAAGGAAAAGAATAAATGTAGCCTCTTTTTTGGACAAAATAATAAGAATTTAACAATTTGTCTAAATTTTTGCGATCCGCGGTATTTTGTAGATGAGCCGCACTCGAGGAGCCAAAGAGCCTCAGTTTGCCGACCAGTGCGGTAGTTAGTAAACAATATAGTACAACGAATAAAAATTAAAAGTCCAGAAATGCACTTAATCCTTGACCTTGTTTGATTAGGACAAATAGATGTCATTTTAATAATTCCTTTTACTTAAAATTAGATGCAAAAAATTTAAATAACAATAATGACGTTTTTGGGGTCAGAGTTAAAGAAAAAAGTTTTATTAAAGCGAAGAGGACGAAGAGAGAACAACATTAAGTTTATTATTCTAAAGCGAGTTAAAATGTTAGACTGTAGGCCTAATTATTATTTCGTTAATGAAAAATATAATACATGAACGGACATTATGCAGCTTCTTGGCTTGTTTAGCGTAACTGGATTTGTTGGGTCTATTGTTGGATATGCATATTTAACACCAGGCATGACACCAGGTAAAACCTTTTATCATTATGGGCACTAAAAACTTCTAGGAGAATTTACATGGTGTCAATAAAAAAACGTACTTAACTTTATTATACTCTTGTAATAATCTAAATACAGTATTTTAATGGCACATGAAAAAACTTTACTTTAACAGTGTTTTTAACTGTTCCAAGTCATAATAACTAAAACAAAAATAACTACGTCAAAATAACTAGAATATCTACGATATCTCAAACTGGCCACCAGATGGTTTAATTATGTGGGATAATATATTACTGTAGATACTGTTTATTGTCAATTTTGCCTGCCATAACTAATAAAAATATTAATATGTAAGCGAACAAATTACAAACTGTTTAGTGATAATATTTGCCTAACCTAACTAAAACTATCCAATAAATATATCTAGTGACCGTTTTTTGACTCGTGACTATTTTGACATTTTTTTTACGTATGTTATTTTGACGTGCCACGGTTTTTAACATTTAGTTGTCTTATTCTGTGTATTCCATTGATTCTAGTATGATCAAATTCGTCTTATTTTGTAATATTTACTGTAGATGTCTGTTAAGCGATTCAGGATGACTCGAGTCACTCGACTCATAAATGACTCATTCAGACACAAATTTGTGTGTAGAGTATTAGTAGGCCTACGTAAGTAACATTACTACTTTCATTCCTTGTTCTGATGTTTCTATTTACGCTTGTCAGAATGATCTACATGTACCGCCAAATTAAAAAATGATTTAACAGGGCTGTGGTATAGAGTTTTTTTTTTAATATGATGCAAGTTTTCGAAACGGCGCCTATCTCCTCGTTCACACTGGTGACTTCATTCGGACGTGAAGCGGCTGTTACTGTGACTTTTCTTAGGTTGCGCATGCCCATGCACATGCTCCTCTCCATTGACCTTGGTTGACAGAAGGATTTATCACCTGCGAGACTACGAGTCACCCTGGCTAGGCAACACCATAATTATGAAACTTTGAGTCAGGTGCACAAAAAAAGTTTTAGGTCTTGTTTTATTAAAGGTGGGAAAAGCGCTATATCTGTGTATGTAAAATGACGCTCTCTATATGATGGCGAAACCCACAAGTCTCTATCTCTCTTAGTTTTTGAGTTGTTCAACCAAGAAATTTCAAAAAAGTGCCCTGGCGGATTGAAAATTCACGATCCAAAATAATCGAAACACTGGTTCTCGAGTTATGAGCAGCTGAATTTTGGAAATTCCCTTAGTTTAGCCTTCCCATTTGATTAAAAATCTGAAATGGAGCTCAAAAAGCAAGTGTGTTAAACATTTTTTAATAGTAACTTTTTAGATGTAAAATGACCTCGGAACACGATGCCGTTGTCCGTTGGTCGATATCTCATCGATTTCAGGAGTTATTTAGGTTTTTATCATTTGAGAGATTAAACTTTTGTCCGTCTGTGGTGCTGAGTGGTGCTAGGTAGTGCTAAGTGGTGCTAGGTAGTGCTAAGTGGTGCTAGGTAGTGCTAGGTGGTGCTAGGTAGTGCTGAGTGGTGCTAGGTAGTGCTGAGTGGTGCTAGGTAGTGCTAAGTGGTGCTAGGTAGTGCTAAGTGGTGC
>JAQGAZ010001618.1:0-26525 GCA_034692225.1 Polydesmus complanatus
TGTAATGGCGTATTACAAGTGTATCTATTGAAGCACACTCCAATACAACTCACTACATCAGCATCTCTCACTGCGCAGCATCTCACTTGCTCCTCAAATAGAGACTTCTATGGTGGCTCAAGAGGCTCAACCAAAAAATATAATTAAAATTTTTTTTATTTTTTAAAAAAAATAATTTTTCAAAAAAACAATTTTCAAAAAGAAAAATTTTTTAAAAAAAAAATTTTCAAAAAAAATTTCTAAAAAAAAAAATTTTCAAAAAAAATTTTCAAAAAAAATTTTCAAAAAAAATTGTCAAAAAAAATTTTCAAAAAAAATTTTCAAAAAAAATTTTTCAAAAAAATTTTTTCAAAAATAAAATTTTCAAAAAAAATTTTTCAAAAAAAAAATTTTCAAAAAAAATTTTTCAAAAAAAAAAAATTTAAAAAAAAAAAATTTCTTTAAAAAAAGGATTTTTTTTAATTTTTTTTTTTTTAAAAACTTTTTTTTTGGTTGAGTTTCCTGGGCCAAGTATTAGAAGTGTATCTATTGAAGCACACTCCAATCCAACTCACTACATCATCATCTCTCACCGTGCACCATCTCACTGCTCTTCAAATAGATCCCTTCATTGAAAATGGAACTTAAAATGGTCTTGTAGTAGAGGTGGTCCACTTTTAGAGGTGCATTAACATGGGAAAATCGGAGGGACGTATTTGATGTGGTCTCAATACGGAGGTGGTTTTCAATTAGAGATGGTCTTGCTTAGAGGTTTTTACTGTACATGTACATGCATTTAGAAAACTCTTGTCTATTTAACCGCACTCGTCTCGTAAACCACACAAGATGTCGGTGGTCTTCAAATAGAGACACTTCCATTGAAAATGGAACTTAAAATGAGCTTCGAGGAAAAATTATTTGTACGGAGGGTCGTATTTGAGAAATTGAGGTGTTCTTAGACATGGTAGTGGTTTGGCTCTGAGAGGTTTCATTGAATGCACAATCAAAGTGGGGAATAAAAATATTTTTTCTTTAAGCGGAAATAAAAATGTTTTTTTGGGTGCGCACTCCAGCTCCAATTTATGTAGAGAGAAAAATTTTCCTATGTCACGCGCGCGCAATTTTTGAAAGTATCAGTTAGACACGTACATGTACTGCTTATTTAGAATAATATTACGCGGCGGAACATTTTTGCGGTTTTTCGTTGAATAAATTTTTGGTACCCGTTCGAATTTGAAAAAATAAAATTATAAGCAGGAATTTGAAACTTCCACTATTTTGCATTTATAAAAAAAACATTTTCGTATGTAGAGCGGCTTTATTATACGGTAGTTTGCGTGAGAATAATTTGTAGCTCTCGTATTACAACGCCCGTTGAATTTGTATTGTAGCAGGGAGAAAGGTAAAAATGATTGGTCGATTACCCTTCATAAATCTAAACTGAAGTGGAAGTTTAATGTTTCATTTAAATAATTACGAGCTTCGTGTTTCTTCTTTCTTTTCTTTTAACGCTCATTTTTTTTTTTTTTTTGGGTTGAATTTATGAATGTCTTTTCTTAAACAAGGGGAAGGGGGGGGGGGGGGGGGAAGGGAAGAGATTATCAATTTGCAAAGTCGTTGAGTGAAGTGCGAATTCGCATTTATTTTTTTTTTCTTTCTTTCCTCTATTCATTTCCTATTATAATTTAGATGTCATCTTGACATTTTTACTTTTGCATGTGAGAAAATTACAGAAGAGATATGGATCTCATTTTTCAAATCTCTGCTCTTTTTCTCTCTCTCTCTCTCTCTCTCTCTCTCTTACACGAGTCTACAGTGTCTACACGGTGTCCCGGAAAAAAGCGAACCCAACAGAATTAGTATTAGGCCTACACTGTAATTCCTTTTTAAAAATCTAAATATTTGAATGACATAATTATGGATAAACTTTTTTTTAGAACATTTAACTGTTCTATTCTGTGTTTAAATATCCTTTTCCGGTCTCTACACAAGCATCATACTCACTCACTATGCTCTGTACTGATTTCAACTTCATCGAATACGTCCCATATGGTTGTATCATTCGTTGGCTTCAACGTCTGTTCTTTATTCTTTCTCGTAAATATTTTCTTTCATTACACTCCCATATTTTGTAGTTTACTTAATTTAAATCTGGAATATTGAAAAAGTGCGCCAACGTTTGATACAGATACTGTAATGAGAACAGAGCATAGTGCGTGGGTATGATGCTTGTGTTGCGACTGGAAAAGGATATTTTAACTGCAGAATAGAACAATTAAATATTAAAAAGGTCCTTAAAAGTAAAGTTTTTCTATGTGTCATTCAAATATTTCGAATATTAAAACAATTTAAAACTAATTCAGTTGGGTACGTTTTTTTCCCGGACACCGTGTATCTCTCTCTTTTATATTAAATGATGATGTATCGTGTTTGTAGTCTGTGTTTTATTGTTTACTTGTTTTATTTTTTAATATTATATATATATTTTTTGAGGGATGGAAGAATATCTAATAATAAAACGCTTGGAATTGTTTGAAAAGGGCAGCTGAGATAAATTTTTATAAAAGTATTGATTTATTAGTAAAAAGCGAGAGAAAAGTTGTTTGGGCTTCTTATTTTGAAGAAGGAGACAGAGAGAGAAGAGATGGAGAGGAGATGAAGAAAAAGTTATTTTATTTTTTTTCTGAAACAATTTATTTTTATAGGAAGACGCTATCAGGTGCGAATGCGTCGTCGGAGTTGGAGAAAACGATCATCTTGTTCATTCGAAAAAGTTTGTGCCGCTTTCAAATCAAAGCCAAGTGGATCAAGAAGATGAGCAGCAGAAGCAGGAGGAGGAGAAGGTGGATGAGGCGTTGAAACTGAAGCAGAAAATTGCGTATCTCGAAAATCAAGTGTTGGAGAAGGAAAACGAGGTTGTTCGCGTACGACAAGTAAGATTTTTATTTTTACTCAATTATACATAAGGTCTTATTAAAAATGTAAGAAGGAGAGAGGCTCTGCTTATTTGAAGCTCCAACTGTAAAAAAAAAAAAAAAGTTTACGGGGCGTCAAGACTTCAATAAGTCTTTGAATTTTAATTAATCATGTATATTTTAGTATCAAGGAAAAAGTTCTTTAGAACAAGTTTTTTTTTATTTTAAATAATTTATATCGACAGAAAAATGAATTTTCTTATTTACATTCCCTTTAGATTTCGTAGCTAAATTACTTTTACCTCGCGCGCGTGATAATAATTATTCTTATTATTGAATAATTAATATAAACAAGTTGTAGCGTTAATTGGGAGGCTTTTAGTTTATATCGCGAGATAATTATTAATAAAAGAGTTGCGAAAATTAGATAACTTTTTTCTTTTAATAATTTAATAATTTGAAGTTTCTGCATATTTGAGTAATTATTTTCACGCAACTCTCTCTCTGTATGAAAACAGCTGATGCGAAGATTAGCTACAGTATTATAATAATAAATCCGACATGAAATAATGAATAATAAACAATGTTCAGAATTTGTTTACTCACGTTACCCGGTAATATTACAATAAAAGCTTTCGTAATAATTTTGAGTTTCTAGGCGTCGTATAAATTATACAGTAGCTTACGTTATATTTTCACAAATTTTACAATAATTTTTTTTTTTTACTATAAATGTAAAAATTATTGTTATGAGTTTCAAAGTAAAAGGCCTTTTGGCTGTTAAAATTTTTTAGAGAATTTATTTTAATACCACGTATCTTTTGATACAATCCAACGTTCGATTGAGCCCCAAATATTTCTTCTGCTTTTACTTGAAAAAAATAAATAAATAAATTAAGCTGACCGGAAATTATTTTTGGAACTATCTAAATGTAAATTAATGGCCTGAGGTTATGGCTGGGGTCAGATTTGGCTCAATCAAACGTTGCATTGCGGCTGAAGGAACATAGTATTCGGTCGCATTAAAAATAGATTTAATGTCGATATTTTTTAAAGACTCATCAAAATACTAAGTATGCCTATGAGCGATGGAAAAAAATATTTACTAGAATAATAATTAATTATCCTACCATTAACTGTTAAGAGATATGAAAGATCCATTCGGTACTGGTAGATTAAATAAATTTTGGGGAGGAAAAAAAAAGTTATACTTTTCCAAAAACCTTTTAACTTAATTACTTTGAAGTTTCAAAATATGATGGAAACTATTGATTAAATTGTACTGTGGGATAATGCCAACTTTGGCTATGTGGGTTAAGCCGTTATTATCTAATAGTTTTTAAATTTACGTTACCATTTTTTAGTTTTATTAAAGTTCATGTACTGTATTGTGAAACAAAATTCGCGGTGTTGTTTTGACAGTGGCGGCAGAAACGAATTGCGCGAAACGTTTGGGAAAAAGTATGTAGCTTATAAAACTAGAGGAAAACATATGGAACATATTAACATCTAATTAATGGAATTAATAAAACTTTAATTCTGGCAAACGTGATTCGGGCAAGTCTGGTTAATTTGGGTTCCCTCCTAATAGCTCCCTCCATAACTGAGCACATTTTTTTTTTTGATAACCGTTCCCTCGGGCAATACTTCTACGGTTCTTGATTTTATAGCTTCTCAAAAAACATTTTGCATATTTAATGTAATTTAAAAATGTCACTCGAGTGGCACTTAAGTATTGCATAGCTCGTTGCGCGACAGAAAACATTCCACTTTCTCTAGCCAAAATGCAGTAGCGTAAAATACAGTAATTTACATCCGCAGTAGGAGACATTTAAGCCCCTGAAACGCCCACACATCTACCGGTTTTATTGAAATTATCTATATTAAGAACATCATTAATTTTCATAAAAATAAAAATTAGAAACAATTATTTATTATATCGCGATACATACAATGGTTGAAAAAAAAATTGTATATACAGTACAATGTATTTAATTTTAAGATTACATAAGCGCGGTACTGTACATGTACATAAGATTTTTTTATTTTTGAAATTATTATCACCATTTGGCAGATTTTATTAATAAATAAATTTCTCTTTTCAAGTTTGTTACCAATGCGACGAACGCTTTCAGCATCGATCGCTTCTTGAATTATTAATATTTTTCGTTTTAAACTTATTTTTTTGTATATTACAGTATATTTTTGGTATTTTATTTATTTGCGAGTAAATAGAAATAAGAATATTGATTTTTTTTTTTTTAGATTTGGTTTTTTTGCAATTTAAGAGAATTTTTTTTTTTTAATGCTTAGCTAGAGAATAAATCACATTTTCATATTTTATTACGTCTATTTGAAGAAATAAATCACTGGAAAGGTGGTGAAAGAGTTTGAATATTACAAAAAAAAAATAAAGCTAAACTGCGAATAGGAACACCTGTGCGATATACTTTTAAAATTGATCGGGTCTATCAATATGAGTATTTTCGTACTTAAAAGTATAGAAAATGAAAAATGACTTTTCCCTCAACACTTTAGTCTTTTATCTTTTGTATACAGTACCCGCATGGAGATGCATTATTTTTCTATTATTATTCCTACGTGCGATTTGGCGGGGGCTTACATACAGTTTGGTGCAGGTATTAAACCGAGAGAGTCTGAGGGAGTGATCGATATTTTTTGGTTAAGCTAGATAAATTTGTATTCCAATAGTGACAAATTGAAAGATAATTTGGGGGAGGATTTATTTCTGAAGAGTTACAAATTGCATTTTTTTTTTATACAATATACATGTACGTTGCATACTATTATCTTTATTGACACTGGTTGTGAACAAGCGTAATAATAATGTAATCAATCACAAAATATATAGGATATATAATACACAGTAATTATAATGTGTTTATAAGTTTTCGTGAATAATAAAAAAAGAATTTATATTTTCTTAGGAATTACAATTTCAATATGAGGAAGATGTGGAACACATTCGGCAATGTTACGAGATGGCCCAGGAGGTTCAGGCGGAAGCTGAGGTAGATGAATTTAAAGAAAAAGTAGACGCTGAAATGAGGGCTCGAGACGTGGAAAACGCGCGTCTTAGCAATGACGTACAAGAACTCAAAGTTGTGGTTCAGCAGGTGGATGTCCTAAATCATTTAATAATTATTATTAGCACTCACACTTACTTTTCTTTTTTTTTTTTTTTTATAAAATTTACACAAAATTTTTTTTTTTTTTATTGTTGAAAATTATTATTACCTCTAACCGCTGCTTTTTGTTCTTTCTATTTGTGCTGCTTTTATTGCGTTTCTCCAGTCTTTCAATCAGGTAACAATCTGTGTAGTTTTTGGGACATGTTAATCATTTTGGTGTTAGTTATCCTTTCGCTATAAGCTCTGAATTCTATGTAAAATTTTAAGTATAAATCATTTTTAAAATGGTGGTTTTATTTTATTTTTTAGCTGCAAAAGGATAAACAAAAACTGGAAGAGTCTTTAGGTGATGGAGAGAGTGTTCATTTGGACGATATTCAAATGGACTTTGACGAAGTTCACGATTCTTTTTTGGCGCTGAGCTCTACGTTAAAGGAAGATAAATTGGAAGCGAGGAATGATGAGAGGTAAACTTTTAACATTTTTATTAATTTGTTTTTAATCTTTAGTATTTTTTTTTTTATATCATCAGTGGAATTGATTTGAAACTATCAAACGAGCATGTTTGTCGTTTGCTTTCTTATTTGCTCGGAGTTTGTGCTAATATTGGCAAATCGATAAATAAAGAATTAATAACCCTGATTGGTAAAGATTTGGATTTGGGCGACACTTCAACTGCGGTTGATCGAAGTATTCAGTTTCCAGAAAGTATGAATATGGAAGGTAATATACTTCGCTAATCCAAACTTTGTTAAATATTTAAAAAAAAATTTATTTTTCAGATACTGATTACAATGATAGCAGTATGTTTTCTACCGAAGCAGGTGCTAACGATAATATGTACGAGAATGTAGTTTTAGGTAACAGTTTGGATTCAATGAAATATGCAAAGTTTTATAAAATATATCATGGGTAATTTTCTCTTAATTCAGAAACCGGTTCGAAGCTGAACGTTGCTTTTCAGCGTTTGTTGGGAATTTTGTCGGCTTTGATGCAACAACTACAGGAAACTCAACGATCATCTACTACTTTCAATGACGATTCTCAACTAATGTTTGAGGAGTCTAACGAAGATTTAGAAGCTCAGTTGTCTGCCGAAACTCGTTCCAAAGAATTTTTAGGAGTTGAATTACATAGAATATCCAGTAATATCGATTATTTGGATATTATAATAATTTTCAGAATAATTTGTTATGACTTAATTTTTTTTTTTTGTTGTTTTAGATTTATTAAAACTCGCAGAGGATGAAAAACTATCCTTGAAAGCTGAACTGGAGCGTAAAGAAAAAGTTGTGTCAGAAATGACTTGCCAGCTAGAGGAAACCAAGGCACAAAGTCAAAAATTGGAGGAATGTTTAACTGAAAATCATCTTCATTTCTCATTCCAGCAAGAAACTAATATCGATAATTTAGGTGAAGGTGGACAGAGTAAGTATAGAAATTTTCAAAAAAAAACCATCTTAAAATAATTAAGGATGATATTTATACTACTTAATTGCTTACTATTACTGTCTATAATAATATTTGCTTACTAATAATAATTAGTAATTTAAAGCATGATCTTAAAATATTAATTATGTAGCCACTTCCTTTCCATTCAAGCATGTTAGGCGATACTTTTAGTATAATCTTTTAATTTCTGATAACAACTTGTGTTTATAATTTCTTTTTTCTTCCAAACTATGTGTTCAGTATTGCGATCTATACCGGTTGAAAATCAATCTTATCAATTGGCAGCCGATGGCACAGGTTGGTTACAACATTTTATCATTTTGTTTATACCGTAGTTATACTGCACATTCTAAACACATTCATTGTTATGCAGCTAGTTTTATCAGTTTTTTTTTTCGTAGATGAAATACTACGTAATAAGGAAGCCTTTCATGTTAATATTTATAGATCATTTAAAAAAATAAATAGGTAATTGGGAATTGGTGCACAATTTTGAGGGGCATGGATTTTAATGGTGCGATATGCATGAGTTATGGGTGATCAGAAGTTGTAAATTTTCTTAAAATTGTAAAGGGGTACTTTTTATATTTATTTTGCAGGTTTCTAAGTAATTTCATTGTAAATACTCTTATCCAATACGATTTATTTTATTTTTTTATTATTATTATTGCTTTAACTACATACGGTAATAACTATTTGATTTTAACGAAAAACTTTAGAGCTTTTGGATGAAAATGTCCGGCTGCACAGAGAAAAACGAGGTCTTCAGCATCGCGTCGAAAGAGAACGTACGGAATCAACCGCTCGAATTAGAGAATTAGAACTGTTATTAGAAGAAAGTTCATCCGCACATGAGCTTCAGTTGGAAATTAAAAACAGGGAAATAGCAGATCTTCAACAGCAGATTGATGCTTTGGATAAGAAATTATTTGGTTATAAGGGCTTTGTTGAAGTATGATCTTTTTTTTTTTTTTATGGTTTTTCAAAGAGAACTTTTATAAACTTATAATTATTATTTATTTTGCAGGAACAAACATTAGAGAGAGAACAAGAGCGAGAAGATCATCAGCGACAATTGAATAAATTTCAAGAGGTTGTTCGAGAAAAGGATAGGGCTCAAAACAGTGAACAACGTCTTACTCGAGAGGTTAGTAGTTGGATGACAAAAACTTTGATCGAACGTAGTAAAGAGTTTCTGCCTGTTGTTTTTGGTTTTATTACTATGGAATTAATTTTACTAATTATATAACTTTTTATGAAAGTATTAAGCCACAACTTGCGCACACTTTAAATATTCCCGAAATTTAATGATTTTTAACTGTGATTGAAGAAGTTGTGGATTGATATTTCAAAATTTTAAGAGCTTTATTAATTGAAAATAAGAAATTTTTTTTTTTGTTTTAAGTTCGCTGCTTTAATTTTTGTTGAAACATTTCATAGTTTTAAATACTTTTTTTTCGTACCGGTAGGATAATAATTATTATGCCTTTAGCATGTGTCATTTGAATTAATTTTTATTTTAACAGTTTTGGTTGTTTATTATTTTAGATAATTGAGCAATACATTATTGCTAAATTACGAAAATATAATTACCATAAAAGTTAATCGTTGTGATCTTTATAATTATATTAATGCTTTCTATATTGTGGTTTATCTCATTTATACCTAAGAATTTATGGATATTTTATTATTTTAAAAGCGCACATGTGTTTTTAATAATATAGTATAACTTACGATTTATTATTTTTATTAAGCTGTGATAATTATCATATAAAATTGCTGAATATTTGCCCGCCAGGCAAAGATTCATTTATTAATACGTTATAATACTAAAAATGGAATTGTATTGTCGTGAGCTTAATAATTATGCTTGTTATAATAAATACTAAAACTTTGTAATGCAATTTTATTTTTTATTTGGAATGCTTTTTATTTTTTGTTTTTTTGTTTTAATTAATAGTTTGGTGTGCTGCTTATTATTAAAACAAAGCTTAATTAAATTTTCTATTAGGTCGAAAGTTGGCAGGAACAGATAAAGGAAAGAAATGAATCGCTCGAACAGCTGATTGAGAAAAAAGAACAATTAGAAAAGGAGTTGAACTTGTTATTAGAAAAAAGTAACAACGATCAAGATATTATTCGAGATTTAGAAAGACAACTGGATTGTAAATCTCGAAATGAAAAACTTTTAAATGAGGTTAGGTTGTTTTATATGAAATTTTTATAATGTAAAAAAATATAGTTGTCGCTTTTATCAATTATTGGGTTATATAATTTATATAGCAAATGGGCAAAATTCAATCCGAGCTGTCAATGACTAGCATTGTTCATCATGACCAATCTTTGGAAATTGAACAATTGCGTAAAATGTCGGTTACTTCCCCGTTATCTGTTTCCACCGCGTTCTTCGAGGAATGTTTTGGCAGAGTTCATTTTGATATGGAAAATCCTCCTTCACCGCAATCGGTTGTCATCGAACTCAGATCTCAGGTATTTCGAGTTTTATTTCAATAATTTTCATTAGTGAAAAAGTGAGCTAATTTTTTTTTTGACACAGTTGACTTTTACCGTAAAGTACGTGTCAGATTATGCATAATACTTATAATGCATGCAATTTTTTGTGAATATTTTAGAAGTATTTTTGATTTGTTTTAAGGAAATTAGGTGTTGGGTGTCTTATTGTCGGGTTTTTTTTTTTAACATCCAAGAAACATTTAAAGGTTATCTAAAAATAGAATTGTTGACATTCTATTTATTACTTGACTGACTGTAAGCGGAAAAGTTCTTACAAAAAAAAAATTTAAAAGCCTTTGTATAGTAATTAGTGCAATTAGTTTTACTACAAGCAAGATAAATAAAAAATTAAAGTAACTTTATTTATTTCTGGAGTAATTAAATTTGTAGTGATTGTAATAGCTTACTTTAGGTTTTTAAAACTAATTAACAATAATTTATAAGAATAAAAGTAAGGTCAAACAAATAAGAGTTCAGAAGCTAAATGTTTTTTTTTTTTTTTTGGCTCGTTAGAGTCAAATAAAATGTTATTTTCAACTTACTTTTATGTAAGATGAGTTGATGTAGCTTGTAAAAGCAATTATTATGGATATAAAATGTTTTGAACAAGTTTCTGTGTTAGTGAGTAAGCCTCGTATTAACCTTCTTATACATTTTAATAAAACTTATTAGATTAATTATTTTTATTCTTTAAACTATTATTAGGTTCAAAATTTGGAAGAGAAAATTGTTCGCCACTCATTGGATTTAGAAGGATTGCTGGTTGTGACTTCGTGTTTAAATTCTCCATGCAGTGAAGAAGTGTCAGTTAAAGAAGTGCTACGAAATAAAGAAAAGGAATCGACTATTAAACGTGAAGCGGCAGTAGAACCATCGTTTGAAGCATTTTTGAAAGATATTCGCCGTTTAGAAGATAAGGTAGAAAACTTATCTAGAAGTAAAGACATTGTTTTGAAGCGATTAAAAGATCACGAAGCTCAAATTGTAAAGCAGCGGCAGTATGAAGAAGTAATAACTTATTTATAATTTTTGATTAATAAAAACAAATAAATGCTCATTATGTGAACAATTTCAGGAATTACTTCAAGATCGAGATTTGCTACAACAAAAAGTAAATGCTCAACTTCTTCAAATCACTTCTCTTCAGGCGCGTATTGAAAAACGACGTTTCGGATTCGAAGATGATGAAATATTGGAAAAAGTTCAAGAACTTGAAGATCAACTAGGAAATGAAAGGCAATTGGTGGATTGCAAAGTGAAACAGGTTTTTTTTTTTTTTTTTAATTATTTTTGAAAATTTGGAGTAGAAATTATATTTTTTATCATTTATAATTTAAGATTGAAGAATTGCAAGAGAATTTAATATCTATGGAACAGCAATGCAATTCTTACAAGAAACAAGTGTCTGACTTAACTCAAAGATATAGTGCGGATGTTAATGATCACAAAATTGTCCAGGCAGCGGCTAATTCAGAATTAAATAAGACGAAACAAAGTTGTGAACAGTTAACGGTAATAATTTAAAAAGAATAGTGCTTGTACGTCTATCTTTAACCAATTTAACAAAATATAATTCATTTTTTAGAGTGAACTTTTGCAAACTCAGAAGCAATTGGAAGAGATATCTTCCCTATTCCAATCGCTTATGGTAGAAAAAAATAAAGAAATTGATATGATTTCAACTGAAGTTCAACTTCTAAAAAATGAAAATGATGACTTTAGGAAAGCGAATGAAAACTTGGTAAATAATTAGCAGGAATAGTTATAATTTATTTTTATTATACTATAATATTATAATATAATTTTTAGGAAATTAAATTATTAAGTACAACCAAATTGCAACAGGAATTGTCTAATGCTCAAAACAAACTTGAAATGGTAACAGAAACTATGCTTGAGAAAAGCAATAAATTAATTGATGTTGAGCGAGAATGGAAAAAGTGTCTCGAAAGTATCGAACATAAACGCCGAGAAGTTGACTCTTTAAAACGGGTATTAGAAGAAAAAGGACAGTTGGTCGAGCAAGTTCTAACTTTAAAGTCTGAATTAGACGACGTAAATCTTTATCAGGTACTTAATTATTTATGCGATATAGCATTTGATAAATTATGTAAAATATATTGCTAGGCTCGTCTTCAAGAGGATTTTGATACGCTGCAAGCTATTTTAGAAGAACGACACGCTGAACTAGCATCGGCTCACCAAGAGGTTAGCGAACTCAATATTCTAAAGGAAGAATATTCTAAGGAAAAAGTAATCAACGAATTTTATTATAATTATGTTGATGATGTTAAGTAACATATAATTTTATTGGTGTATCTTTTAAGGCAAACTTGCAGTTAGAAATGGAAGTATTACAGCAACGTCGTGATGTACCGAAAACAGATTTTGAAGTCCAAGTTGATTTATACGAAGTGGAAAAGGTAATAATTGTTTCTATTCAATACCGTTAATACAAATTTTTTTTTTAAATATTATTGATTATAATTTATGTTTAGAAAATTTTGGATGAACAGAATTTAAAAATTCAGTCGTTGCAAACTGAATTGAATATATTTAAGGACTCGAGCGAAAAATTAAAAATTGAAGAAACGAAAGTTTCATCCTTAACTAAAAAAATGAAAGCACTGAAAATTAAATTAAACGAAAGTGAAGAAAATGCCAAACTTTTAAGCAGTGAATTAGAGAAATCGAATAGTGATTTAAAACAAGTCAAAGAGGAACTTAATCAAACTTTGCAGTTAAAATTACGCTTGGAAGCCGAAATTGCTGTTCGTGATAATAAAATATTTCGAATTGAGGATGAACTAGAGCAAATAAAAATGAATAAAGAAAACGCAGAAAATACTTCTGGGAAAGCTTCTCTTTATAAAGTAATTTTTATTATTCTTATTATAGTTTGAGACGTGATTGTAATAATATTATTGTACGGTTTTATTTTTAGTTTTTGGAAGAAGTACGTCAAGAAGTATTACGTGAAAGTGACAATTTATTGCATAACGAAGGGTAAGATTTTTTTTATTGAAATTAATAATTAAAATTATATGTAGGCTAATGATCACCGGTATTTTTTCTAGGCGCGATAATAATTCTTCAGATGACTTTTCAGAGCAATTGAAAGGTAATTTTGAGACAATAGTTTAATGCTGATGCGCTAATTTTTATGAATTTTAGGGCAAAGATCGAATCTGCGAGATGATGTTCATCAGCGGAGTGTATCGCCAAGTACTTCAGTTTCAAGTTCAGATGTAGAATCGATAACGAGTGAACAACTATCGGTTCCAGTTAGAACTCTCATGAGGAAAGTGTACAAAGAAGGTATTCATGTAAGTAAATGTAGAACATATTCACTGTCAAAAGCTGAAAATATATCGTTCTTACAATATCCTAGGTATTGAACTTATCTGAACTAGAGGCAGTTAAAGAGCAAGTTCCAACTGATGCGCCATTGGAAGATTTTAATAAAACTTTGAAGTATAAAAACTGGGAAAATGAGAAAAAACATTTGGTATCTGAGATAGAAGCTTTGAAAGAACTTTTGACTCATGTTACAAATGTTGCTACAGTCAAAGTAAGCACTGTAATTGTATTTCATTTTGGGTATTTTAATTTTATTATAAAATTATTTTACAGCCGGTAGATTCTCAAGCATCTTTTGTTTCTGACATTTTGCGCAACGTTTTAAAATTAATGTCAAACGATAGAGCTATTGTTATGGATAACTTAATAAGAAATTCCAAAAATGCAGCTAAAGAGGGAAAATTTGAACAATGCGTGACTGAATTGGCATGCATTTTAAAATTATGTGCTTGAATAAAGTATTAATGAATATATTTTTTTTTAGAATGAGATGTATGGCAATTTAACTCGCAATATTCAGAGCATTTTTTCAAGCATGAAACACAATCCATCTAATACGACTGATCTTACCTCTTCAATTGCTTGGGAAGTGCAGATCGCTTTAGCAAAGGAAAGATTATTAAATCAAGCTGAACAAAAGAAGTTGTTAAATCAATTACAGACTTTAGAACAGCAAATGTGCTCGCGTGAACGTCAGTCAAAGAGACACGGTTAATTCATTTTTAAATATTTTATGTCTATATTTTTTTGATCTAATGTTAGGCATTTTTAACAGCTGAGCTAATAGAATTTCGAGTACAACAAGAACAATTAATTTCTGAAGATTTGAGGCGGAATTTAGAATTGGAAAAATCGCGTTGCATCGAACTGTGTGGTCAGCTAGCATTAGAAAAAAATAGAGTATCACACATGGATTTAAATGTTGCTCAACTTAAAGCTGAACTAAGTAATTCTAAAATGATCCTTGAACAGGAAACGCAGGAATTGAGTACCACTTTGTAAGAGATTTTCATCACTATTATTATTTTAATTTATGAGAAAACACATTATAACTTAAGTTATTTTTATGCAATTTATTTAGACAACAGCTTAAAAATGAAAAATCCACTGTAGAATCTTACGTGCAGGCACTTCAAACGCAAAGAGATAATTTTCTTCAACTACAAGAAGCGATGGAAGCTGAAAAGAGACGAAGTAAATCATCTTGCCAACGAGACCAACAAATTAAAGAAGTTAATATTTTTTTTTTGGTCTCTTAATATTTATTTATTAATTATTGTGTTTTATTAAGGAACTTCGTCAAGCATTAATGGCGGAGCGTGATAGACAGTTGGAGTTAACAACGTTGCTCGAATCTGAAAGATTAGCTTTACAAAACGCTCGTCATGATTTACTAAGAGCCCAACACAAAAATAGTTCATCTCATTTGGAAAGGCGTATGTCAGTCACGTAAGTGAAATATACTAAGGTAAATTGATAATATAGCTATAATCTGCATATGCTTTGATTTTTATTAGATCCCAATCGGAAAGTATCGAGGATCAAAACAGTTTATTAAGTCTTGAAAAAATTAAGGCTCAAGATTTAGCAATGGCTTTGCAGAAAGAACAACATAAAGTCACGGTACTTACTTCTGCTCTACAACAAGATAGGAAGCAACTCCTGGATGAGTTAGACAGCACTAAAGAAAATAATTCTCGTTTACAATCTAAATTGGAAACCAGTGAAGTATGCAGATGCCATTTATCGTACTTGTCAGATGTAGTTATTTATATTGTTAAAATATTTTGTTACAAGGCTCAAAAAGCTAACCTTGTAAAGGAAGTTCAAAGAAATAAAGATGATGTTCATCGTTTGGAAATGGAATGCGATAAATTATGCAACGAACTTTCAACTGTGCAGAACAATATTTACCAGAAAGAACAAGAAATGGAACAATTTCGACGCATTCAAAGGGAAATTAATAAAGATTTTGAAATTGAGCGCGAACTTGAAAGGCAAAAATTGGTATGTAACGGAAAGATATTACATTTATAGAAATATAAATTGACATTGTGATACTCTTATAGCAAGAACTGAAATTAGAGATGTGTAAACTTCAACAAATAATATCGAATATGGAGAGAGAAAGGGAACTGATGAAGAAAAGTGATAACTTAAATGAAGGCGATGTTTATTTTAATCGTCATAATATGACTTCGCTTTCTAATTCGGTACAGTTGTTTTTAAAATCGCTCAATTAAATGAAAATCATTAACTTTACAAAATTCTGCATTATAGATATTGCACAACGACATTGGATTAACTCGCTTTCAAATAACAAGTTTAGAAACGTTACGCCAAAGAATATTCTTGCTAACGCTGAAAATCATGGAAAACATTAACAATTATTTAAAGTAAATTCCTAATTACTGAATTAATTAGTCATAGCTATTACAATTTTATTTTTAAATGTTGTTTATAGAAGTGACATAAATAGTCCCGACGTGTTTGAAAAATTTTCTTTGGCAGTAAAATCGGTTTTGGCAGAGCTGTGCGGTTTGGGTCAAGTACTACAAGCTCCGATACAAGTATAATTTCATATTAAAAATTTTACATTTTCGATATAAAACTATTGTTAAATTTTAGGTTGAAGAAAATTTAAGCGTTCATTTGGAATTAATGGAAAAAGTTGTTAAGCATAACGCTGAACTTGCTGAATTTGCTTTAAGTTTGTCAGAAGAAAAATTAGCTCTAAGGGAATCTATGTTGCAAGAAAAAAATGAAATGAATTTACTTAAGTGGAACCAAGGAACATCTAGCAGTCATTCATTGGTATATTTTATTTTTAAAATTACTATCTTTTCTAAATTTATACCTTTTATCACAGGCATCAGGTACGGTTGTTTTGGCTGCTGAAAGAGCAAGTTGGGCTCAAGAAAGAACTCGTCTTCAGCAGGCTTTACACAAGGCTGAAGCCGACCTTGTTAGAGCTTCTTCTAGACAATCGCATTTTCATTCACCTGCTATTGAGCAAGTAGACGATAATAAAGTAAGATCTCACTTTATTCTTTCTCAACCATTAAAACTAACTTGACAAATATTTTAGTTTTTTGACTAATTGCTGTAATAACATGTAATATAATTTTATTAAAAAAGTTTACAATAGATTTGTCGTATTGAAAATTTCATGACAGAAATGTATCTTAAATTTTCAGACCGTTTGGCAAAAATATCTGCGAGCGGAAAGCTTCCGAAAGAATTTAGTTTTTCAAAAGACTTATTTATTGGTGATTTTGGCTGGATATCAGTACACCGAGTCTGGTACTCTTGAAATGCTCGGCCGATTAGGCTGTTTAACGACTCCTCGTTCAAACGCGCACAACGAATACCGTCATTCCAAAGCATTCCAACGGTTTCGAAGTGCAGCGCGGTTAGTAGGGGCCATATTTCGTATGAAATTTCTAGTCAGAAGATGGCGACGCCACGAAGGATCTTTCATGAATTTATGTACAACTTCAATATGCGATAATTCCCATGACAGTAAGTTTTATTTCAAATTTTATTCCACATAAATATGTTTTATTTATATGTATGCATTTGACTTTAGGATTTAGTATCGCATCATCCAATAGTTACACTCCATCAGCTCATTCCCAAACTCATCGTTTCTCTTTAAACGCTGGTTTCACGCCACCGGTCAAAGACGGGTCTAAAAGTCGTATAATGGGCGAAAGATCATCTATTTGCCGAAATTTGCCGTTTGCGTCTGCCAGTGCATCCTCATCAGGTTCTTCTAACGCTAGTGTTAATGGTAAACTGTCCGATTACGTCCGAAGATTTGATAATATTCAACAACAGTTAGGAATAGTCTCCATAGGAAGCAAAACTTCAGAGAAATAATGTTTAGGTAAGCTTATAATTATATTTCTACACATTTTTATCCATATCTTATTTTAATGCCGGTACAAATAGTTATTAAATCACTATTTAACGTTATATGCAAAAATATTGATATTAAGTTCGAAAGCCAAATTTTTATTAATGAATTCTTTATAGTTTCACAAGAAAAATGAAAAAATAAGCGAAAAAGTTTAGATATTTAATCGTCATCCCAGTGTTCATTAGCTTTTGGTTTTGGACCACCAGCTAACTTTGACATAAATACCTGAAATTAATATAAACATGTTAAATTATTATAGACTATTGATTAATGTTTTAAAAAAATATATACCTGGTCAATTTTTAATATGGTGCAAGCAGCATTTACTGCATATTTTAATCCCCAAAATTTATTGAGATACATATCGTAGATTCCCGATTTGGTAGCATCTGCTACTGCAATACCTTCTCCCTATAAACAAAATGATTAAATAGAACAATTTTATCACCAATTTAAGATAAGATTCACATACTTCGATATCAACTCCAATATTTTTATTTCCTTCTTGATGAGTAGCGTATAATTTAGTAATTATTTCAGCGGACTAAAAAAAAAACGTTAGAAGTATAATTATTATAACAAACAAAAAAATTAAAAGTGTTGGAAATAATTTTTTTACTTTCATTCCAGCATTTTCAGCGATGGCTTTAGGAATAGCTTCGAGAGCAACTGCGAATTTCTTAATAGCATATTGATCTAAGCCTGGACAAGACTATAAAAATTGGACGCAGAAATTAGAATTTACGGTAAAATATCTTCTTTTCTAATAATATAATTCCGAGTTTACTTCTCCAAATGAGGCCACTTCTTTAGCCAACTCGATTTCAGTCGCACCAGCGCCAGGTAAAAACCGACCATCCTTAAAACGAAATTGATATTTAAATATTTGATAATGCACGTAGATTTTAAAAAAAAAGTTATTTAAAATTTTAATCTGTATTATAGTTAAAAGATTAAAAATAATTACTCTTGTAATTCCTTTAAAAGTGTTTACTCCGTCATCTATGGCTCTTTCGATATCATCCATATAGTTATCGGTTGAACCTCGAATGACAACGGTGGCGATCCGAGATTCGCTACTTTCTGCTCAAATACAACGTTATTAGAATTCACCACCACAGAACTGCAACTACACTCGGGACGTTTACCTTGCTTGAAGATGACAACAGAAGTGTCTCCTACTTCGCTAATATAGACTTGGTCACACAGACCCATCTCGTCTTTTGTGGGAGCTCCCATTTTTGGAAGGACTGTTGCTCCTACAACTTTAGAAATCCTACGGATGTCCCATTTCGAATTTAATCGAACAACCATTATGCCATATTTGTTGAGGAAATGCAAAGCCATGTCTCCGACTTTACCACCAGATACAATTACATTGACTCCGGCGTCAGCAATGGCTTTAATTTGTTGATCCAACATCGTTTCTTCTCCCTTACTGAACTTCTTTAGTTCGTCGGCGTTGTGAAGTAAAACGGTTCCCTGAGATTCATTTATCAATATTTATTTCAACTTTAAAATGCTGTAAAATGTTTGTTTACTTTAGTTTCCGTAGCCGAAGAATCGAATGCGCAGGAATAGACCGCAACTTTAGCGTTAGTTTTCTTGGTCACGTCTCCTTCAACTTGTCTGGGGAAAACCATCCCTTGTAGAACTTCAGAACTGTTCAGACCAGAACCCTGCAAAGATAAATCAAATAAGTAAATTAATGATACCCATTTGAAATTTTCTGCGGTTTAACACTTGCCAAAATTTTGCAAACGCGAACGTTATCTACACTGAAAGCTCCATTTTCGCCTACAACTCCAACTGAAGGGGGAAAAAAAAAAACTTATAAAAATAGTTTTTATTTACAATGTTTTAGAAACGTACCACAGGCTTTAGTTATTAATTTAGCCAAAAAGTCCTCATTTCCGTATTGTTTACTCATAACTGATGCGCGAACTGCTTGCGAAACCTCTTCATAATTGTGGCAATCTTTCGTTTCGAAACACACCAAATTCGGTAAAATATTTAGAACCGTTTTTAACGATTTTTCATATCCTTCGGTCACTTCAGCCGGTGTCAGACCCTGGAAAAAAAGTACAAATATGTTAGCATCAAGATTGAAAGCGACGTTTGAAACTCGAACCATTCTTAATAAATCTTCCGCAGCTTCGAGTAAAGCGCCGGCAAAAATAATGACAAAATTGGTTCCATCGCCGATCTCTTGCTCCTGCATTCGAGAAGCTAGAACAACTAATTTTGCAGCTGGATGTTCAACCTGAGAAAAACAAAATTTTTAAAACCCAGCCTTCAGCACTGTACTCGTAAACAAAAATCTTACGTCTAATTCTCTCAAAATAGTAGCTGCATCATTGGTGACGAAGAGCTTATCAATATGATTGATGACCATTTTATTAAGACCTAAAAAAAAAAAAAATTAATATTTAATCATGTAGATGAAATTTTAAAGGTGAAGCGGATCATAAATACCTCGAGGGCCGTACGAAGATTTGACAGTGTGAGATAACTCTTTGCAAGCGTTTAAATTTCTGTAAACAGCTTCGTCGAGTCCAGAATAATGCTACAATGTATAAATATAATATAATAAAAATTAATTATATAAACAGGAATATAAAAAAAAATGATCGATTTTAAGGTAAACTGTCATTGTGGGACGAACAACGTTAGGCCTAGTAATAACATCAATTAATTGAAAGTGCATTTACCTTAGCTCCATCCTTCAACATTTGAGCCAAGCCTGGGGCTTTTGGGATGTGAAGTGCCATCGTTTAATTAGAATACAATAGAATTGAATCGATTGAAAGTTGAATAACGTTACGAACACACGTGTTTTGAAGCTCCCAAATTTATAACTAAACTCGTCGTCGATCTCCTTTCCCGGTGTTAACGCAACGAACACCCGTTGGTGGCGCTAGTAGCGTGATGGATCAAATTGTCCGCACAAGTAATAATGTTCCATGACAATTAGGTTCACGACAGTTGATCAATTTCAATAAGTCCCTCTCTTCGGTACGTGAAAAGCGCATTATTTTTGTATAATTTTTGAAAAAAAAAAACTATCAAAATTTAATTTAAATTAAGAATTATTTGAAATTAATTTTTTTAATAAATAACATTTAAAAGATGGCGCAACAGATATTAATATCGAAGGAGAGACTTTTTGAACGCCGCCTCCGAACGTCTCCGTGTATAGCGAGTAGCTCATCTTATACCCAATGACATAGGCAGGCGATGTTCAAAAAGTAAGTTCTACAATCCTTCCCACCGTCGTCATCAGTTGGTGACGTCTTATTAAGCTCCGCTACCCAACAGATTTTTTTTTTTAATTTAAAAAAATTGAACTTTAAATTTTCGTTAATTGAAAATTTAGTTAATTTGCTTTTGATCGCGTGTAGTGTTGGTCTTCACAATTTTTGGTCTTCCCTGGCTACGTTTTCAGTCACGCGTGAAAATTTGTGAATTTTTCTTTTCGCGAGTAAAAAAAATTTTTAAAAGAAAATACGTGTGCTACGGTATTTTAAAATAATAATTATTATTGCGCTTCGAAATTAAAATTTGCATAAAAAGTTAAAAGTGCAATTTTCGATGACGGAAAAAGGTCCTCAATTTTATGGTAAGCGAAAAATAATTTAAATATTTTATTCTCGTAAATAATTTTATAAAATTTTTGTTTTTTGTTAAAAAAATAAAATATATATAAATATGAAAATAGAATAATTATTTTAAAAATATGTAAAAACAAATTTTCGTTCGAAATTTATTGCAAGGTCGCTTTATTTTTGAATAATTATGTCTGAGCGGTTGAACTTTGTACTTTATTTAGATAATTATTGTTCCATGAGTATTGTAGAAAATTTTAGTAAATTACAGTGATTTGAAATAATTAAATTTTTTTTTGAATAATTAATTGTTAATAATTAAATTCTTTTTTTTGAATAATTAATTGTTAGTAATTAAATTTTTTTTTTTGGAATAATTAAAAATTTTTTTTTGATTACCGGTAATTAAATTTTTTTTTTGAATAGTTAAATTTTTTTTTTGAATAGTTAAATTTTTTTTTTGAATAATTAAATTTTTTTTTGAATAATTAATTGTTAATAATTAAATTTTTTTTTTGAATATTTAAATTTTTTTTTTTTTGAATAATTAAATTTTTTTTTTTTTTTAATAATTAAATTTTTTTTTTGAATAATTAAATTTTTTTTTTGAAATAATTAATTTTTTTTTTTGAATAATTAAATTTTTTTTTCCTTTTTAAATTGATAATTATTTTTAAGTTTTCTTTCATTAATGTTCTTTTAATGGTAGAAAATGTGCTTTTATTTACATGTAAAACTTAGCTAGATTATTATTATTTTTTAATAAGTTCGCTTGGCTTATTTTTACTTGAATAATTATAATTTTGATAATGCATTTTATATTTTTTATTTTTGAATAATTGTTAAGTTATGCGTTAAATAGGCTATACGTTAATTTTATGCAGTGAAACTCGAATACTGTAGAGTGCTCCCGGTTATAGTGCGATTGAACCTTGAACCATCCCATTGGAGCTAATGTTTAAAAAAACTCGCTTTTTGTGCGACATTTCTTCGGTCCCTTGAGTCTAAAAACCTGTTTAATGAGTGCGTATATAGTGCGCTGGCTTGGAAAAGGGCTCAAATCGCACTATAACCGAGTTTCACTGTAATTACTATAAATTTTAAATTTGTTTTTCGTTTTATTTTAATTAATAAAGCAGGTTTTTTTTCTTTTCTAGCGCTTTTGTAAACTCGTATATTTGTGTTCGCGTGTGTTCTCCGCCAGATGACCACATCACGACGACTTCGAGCCCTAGACGGAGCAGCGTGGGACGAGTGGTTTTCGGTGGTCCATATCGATGGACGGACCACCAAATGGTTAGATTTTTATTTCTCGCGCTAAAAAAAAATCCAATGGCCCCTCGGAAGGAAGTTGATTCGTCAGCCTACTTCCGGGGACTTTCGACCCCTTCATCGATATGGATCTCTTAGGTGTTAAGTTATTTTTTAGGTTAGCCTCCGAAAGCAATACACACCCAGTGTCCTGCACTAACAATTTCCGCCCCACTATCGGAAACGCAGGATGTATTGCGTTAGGAATTTCTGTTGGCTTCGTAGGTTTCAGTTTTTCAGGTTACGCGCTCCCCCTTTTTTTTCGCGATTGCCATTGGTCTAGTTAAGGTTAATTTTAAGGAGTTGTTAGGGTTTTTTAAGGTGTTGTTAAAGTTTTTTTTAAAGAGTTGTTAGGGTTTTTTAAGGTGTTGTTAGGGTTTTTTAAGGTGTTGTTAGGGTTTTTTAAGGTGCTGTTAGGGGTTTAAAAAAGAAATCTTAAATTAATTTTTAAGATTCCTTTTTTTTTATATTATATTTTTTGAGTAATTTTTGGTTTACGTCATTTCTGACGTCGTAATTGTAAGGTCGCGTTTTCTTTAAAAAAAAAAAAAAAAAAGAAATTTTAAATTCATTTTTAAGATTCCTTTTTTTTTTTTTTAATATTTCTTAAGGTGGTTTTCGCGTTGTTTAAGGTTGTTGTTCTTCGGTCGCGTTGTTGAGGGAATACACTACACTTACACTACACTGGTTAGGGTTTAATTAAGGATAATTTAAAATTGTATAAAATTTTGTTAAAAAAAAAAAAATAGTATTGTATAAAATTTTAAAAACTATTGTAAAAATTTTGTATTAATTAATTTTTTTTTAATGTCTAGGTTTATTAATTATTTTTTTTAATGTCTAGGTTTATTAATGAATTTTTTTAAAAAATGTTTAATTTGTTTGTTTTTTTATTTAAATTTATTAATTTTTTTGTAGTTTTTAAGTTTTTTTCAGGTTTTTCTTTCCATTTTTTTTTGGCCCTTTACAACTGTGGATTTTTAAGTTGTGAGAAAGTAATTGGAAAATCTTCAAACGAGAGAAAAGGTAAAAAAAAAAAAATAATTTTTTCTATTTTAAAATTTTAATTTAAATCAATAATTTTTTTTTTTTTTTTAAGGGTTTTTTATGGTTTTCTATTCCATAATATCAAAAACGTTAATTTAAAAATTTTGGAAAAAAGGAGGTTATTTTATTTAAAATAAAAAGTTATTTTTTGAACCGTACGAAAATTATTTTAATTTCTTGAGCTTTTTGAGTCTTTTTCCCCCAGATTTTCATTCGGGATAAAATTTACGGTACCTGAGAATTTTTAAGCAGAAAAAATTTCGTAAAATGAAGAATTTTATTTTTTGAAGTTCCGGTTGTATACAATTATTTTTAATTATTTTATTTCGATAATTTTTGAAATTTTTTTCAGATTTTTTTTTTTTTTTTTAAATCTTGGGTCAATTTTGGAATTATACTCGGAAAATGCAAAAAGTGGTAGAAAAACTTTCAATCGGCTACAAAGGTTATTTTTTTTTTTTTTACAAAAAATTAATTTATTATTAATTATTAAACATATTTAATTTAATTTTTTTTTTTTTAAAAAAAAGTATTTTTCAGGTTTTAAAAAAAGATTGAAAACCGGAACTTTTGGACTCATAATATTAATTTTTAACACCCATTTTTTGTGCATTGTTTATAATATTTTTGTCCTATTTTTTTTAAATGTTTTTTGTTTATGTTTTGTAATTTAAATATTTTTTGTTTCCGTTTTGTAATTTAAATGTTTTTTGTTTACGTAATTTAAATGTTGTTTTTGTATACCGGTATTTGTTATGCACTTTTTGTTTGTAATTTGTATTCTAAATTTTTACTAAAACATTTTTAATTTAAATTCTATTTTTATTCTTCGATTTTTAACTATTTCGCTTCTCTCTTTTTTTTATTTTATTTTTAGAACTCGAAACAACAACTTCGACCTAATTTTAAGGGACTACGTTGGATCTCTTTTAAAGACCACTATTGTTTTTGATTCAAATCAAATGTTTTTAAAATTTTTTTTAGAATTTATTTTCAGTTCCGGAACTTTTCGACGGAAGACGATCGGTGACAAATGCCTCTACCGTACTTTAAAATTATTTAGTCTGCCCTTCGATTAAAAAAGGTAATAATTTTTTTTTTAATTTGTATTTATAATTATTTTAAATGAATTTAATTTTTTTTTTAATTTTTCATGTAATGACCGTTTGGAGCTTTTGATTTCGAGGATTGGGACACCAAAAACTTGTTTTTTATTCAACAGAAATATTTTTGAGCGTAAACCAACTTCCGGTTGAAATTTAAAAATTAAAATTTTTGTTTTCTATTTTCAGGTTTCGATTATTTTTTGGTTATGAACTTTCTAAAAGTTTACCACGTATAAGGGGGGCTATGTTGGATCCCTTTTTAAAGACCACTCAAAACTTCAGCTGTTTCGTATTTATTAAAAAGAAATGTTGATTCTTTTTTAAAAAATATTAAATTTGTGCTTTTAATTTTTTATATAGATATTATTTCCGGTTACGGAATCTTTCGACGGAGGATTCAATGCGCTCTTCGAATAAAATATTTGCGTTTGTAAAATCGCTTATACGTGTATCGAAAATTCGGTTCTGAGCCCAAAAAAAAAAAAAAAAAAATGCGGAATTGTTAAGTTTTAAGTTAAATTTCTACTTGGAAATTGGATTTAAAAGAATAAAGAGGAAAAAAATTGACTGGCAAAAAAATTTGGATGGAAAAACTTTTTTTTAAAAAAAAGATAAGTTAAAAATTTTTTTTGGTTGAATAATTTTTTTTTTTTTTTAATGTCTATATTTAATTAATTTTTTTTTAAATTTAAAATTTAAAATAATAATTGTTATTGCAAAAAGGCGCCTTTTGCAATATCAACTGTTATTTTATCTTTTATTTAAATTAACTTTTTTTTAAAATTTTTAATGATTATTAATTGATGAATTTTTGCCCAAATATTTTTTTAAATGTATTAATCATATTTTCATTTTTATTTTTTTTTTGTAGCGCCAGAACCGGAAACGAAACATTGGGAACTTTTCTTTTTGGGAGTTTTTGGATGAACTTGGAGCCTTTGTTTTTTGAAGAACTTAAAAGAACTAAAATTAAAGTTATGTTTTCCAAAAGAAATTTTATTTTTATAATTAATAAATTTAAGTAGTTAATTAAATTTTTAAAATTTGCGCATAATTTGAAATTTAAGTAAACAAAAAAAAAAAAAAAGTTTTTATTGCAAAAGGGCCCTTTGCAATAACAACTTTAAAAAAAATTTAATTAAACTATTATTTTTATCATTAAACAGTTAAATTAATTGAAAATTATGCATAAAAATGGTTAATGCGTTTTTTTTTAAAGGTTTTTTCACGATTCAAATATAACAAAACAACAAAAGGACATAGAGATAAGCGGAAACGAAGAATCACTTACTTTCGGAAATGGAAACCACCAAACATTTAATAAATTAGAACGGTAATTTACGATCGAATCTATTGTCAAAATTTCGATAAATAAAATTAGGGCTCAGATATTGTCGTTTGTGTTCCTGTTTTTTTTTTTTTTTTAATTCAGTTAAATATAAAAAAAAAATTATTAACAAAAATTTGCTATATTTATAAAATAAAGAAACGCCTGTACTCTAAACAAAAAAGTTTTCCAAACTTTTAACTTGTAGACCACACGGTATTAATTTAACAACTTTTAAAAAATTATCATAGCAATATTAATGATAAGTTAATTAAAGTTTATCGAAATTATTTTAACTATGTTAGAGTATTCCAAGTTTAACGGAAAATATTTTAATACTGTCATTTATTGATATTAATGTTTTAGCGAGTATCAAGTAATTAAAAATTTAGCATTTTTATGTTCCCGCTAGGAGGCGCAAATAACTCCCAATCAATGCAATCTTTCAAATCACCTTGCATTCTCGGTCACATAACTCAAAAACTAATGTCAGTCCTCCACTTGCCGTAACTTCTAGATGATAGATCGATAGAAGTTAGAGTTCCGGAAGAATGAGCGACTCCACTTAACAAACATCTAGAAGTTGAAAGATTCGGAAGATACTTCTGGGTGATAGAATCTTAGAAGTAACTTCTAAAACATTTTCAACTTCTGGAAGCATTTGCCACTTGTCTGGTCACATGACCACCAGTTGACCTCTGTTTTTGTGAAAAGAAGATGACGTCGGACAAGGTGGTTGTGTGCGGTTTTCAGCAATTGGATTTAAAAGGAAAATATGAACTTTGGAGTCACGAGAAAGTAGTTTTAATGCTAGAAATTTTTCCGTATATTCAGC
>JAQGAZ010001619.1:0-26522 GCA_034692225.1 Polydesmus complanatus
TCTCCACTAGATGGAACCAAAAAGTCATTTTTGAAAAAAAGTGGAGTTACGCTGGTTTCTCATTAGGGTGACGATATTTAAAAACAGGATAAAGAAACTAAAATCATCAATAAAAACAAATAAAATAGTAACAACAAAATAAAATGTGAAGCAATTGTACCTGAATTCTTTTGAAGGCGATGAAACATCCGACGAGTTCTTCAAAGGCCTGCGTGATTTGTCCGATGAAGGTATCTTTCACCCGGCTGAAGGTCATCCAGGCCGGATATACAAAGTGGGAGTTGATCGGAAGCCCCAAGAGCACTCCACACAGGATGCTGAAGAAGAGAGCCATCTTGTCCGCGATGGCCGTGATGGTGAAGTTACTAGCTCGTAGGAAACACGTGGACCGCAAGTGCACAGCTTCCTTCCTGTTAAAAAAAAATGTCATCACTTGAGTCAAGTGTGCAAAGGGTTACCCGGAAATGTGCTCACGCGCGTAGGTCCGAAATAAGCTTCCGGTAAGGCCGGTCCCAAGAAAACATCTTGATGGCTCTCATTTCCGTCAGCACATTGCTCGTGTACTTGAGGCGCTCGTCCGTAGCCAAAGTCCTCTTCTTGCTACCAACCGAAAATAAAAATAATATACTGTATTACGAAATTAATTTTTATGCCTTAACAGTAAAAAAAAATTGGAACCAATTGAAGATTTTTAGTTCCTATCGTTAACTTTAAGTTGCAAAGAACTTTTGAATTCTACTTGAAAAGCTGATAACAACCTGATGGTTTTGAAGAAACGAGCCTGGGCCATGTATACGCAGATGACCAGCGCCATAACAGCGAAGCCGGGTAAGGCCGACCAACCTATCATCCAGGTGAGAAAGACCACGTTGATGACGATGGACAATGGTTCCATGAACGACGTGTACGCTGAATTCATGGCCTACGTAATTAACGCCATATTAGAACTGAAAGTAGAAAAGTTTTTGAAACGTAGAGACTCACCAAGTCAAACTTGCCCACGTCGTTGGAGAGGAGGTTGAAGAGCATGCCCACGTCCAAAGTGTTTAACATGGCCCTCGAAGTACGAAGCGTCTGCAGAGGCACAAAGAAAAACATTACACGAGGATTTGCACCTGGCGATTAAACTGTTAAACTGGCGACTAAATTTGCAACTAAGCATTGATTAAACGCATAACGTTGAAGATGAACGGGGGTTGTACGTAGGCAATACCTTTTGGTAGACCATGGAGGAACAGGCGGTAGCCAAACGCACACCCTGTATCTGGGCGTTGAGAAAGGCGTGGTGGATAAGAAGAGGCGCGGCGTACAGGGTGGCCAATAGCAGCCCCGCCGACACGTATCTGCGGGTCAGGCGGTCCCCGAGCCACACGTTGCGCTCGGCATCAAACGAGCCGATGAGCACGTCCAGGAAGTACGTCTGTAGGATGCCTAACACCGAGAACTAACACCCAAAAAAAAAAAATAATAATAATAAAATACAAAAAATTAATATTGCCGGTCATAAGATAAATAACTTTTGTGAAGTAAACATGGTTTTTATGGAAGAAAAGTTAAATTAATGAAATACTGTAAATTTGATTTTTAAAAGAAAAAAATGAAATTACCAGCTAAAGAAAATTTACTTTTAGTGAATAATTTTTTTTGATGGTAAGTCAACAAAAGTGGATTATTTTAGTTGGTTATCTTCAATAAGTATCACGTAAAGCACATAAATAGCCGCGATTCTCCGTTCTGCAGGAAATATTGCAATTGTTTTGGATAACTGACAACAACTATTATTTCATTTCTTATCTCATAGTTAACGTTTTCTCATCCAAATTTTCTCTCTTTATTTTTTGCATTATTTTTTATTTTTTTAATTGCATGATAAAAACGCAATTATAATAATTAATAAAAAATTAATTTGAACATTAATTACTAATCTTTCTCCAAAAAAAACATTATCCAACCATTGAAAACTATGCGAGAAATAATTTATAAATGTAGTTCAAGGCAAATAAATATCCGCATTTTTCTAAAAAAAAAAAAAAAAACCGTCCCAGGTAGCAATAATTGATACCTGTGACGTTTTTGATGATTTAGTAATTATCACTAAATCATTAAAAAAATGAATTTTAGACAATAAAAAATAATTTTAGTTGACTTTTACCTTCAATTAACTTGTAGGTTACCGGTTAAATTAAAATTAAAATTCAATGTGCGCTTTTTAATCTACAGGGTGTGTTCGGATAGTCGGTGTGCACCTCAGCTATAATAGCACCACGTGTCCAGTGCACATTAACTTATCGAACACACTCTATACTGAATATGACATCATTCTATGCATAAAATGAGCGAGTTACCCGGATGAAGTAAGAGATGGAACACATGACCAGAGTCCGGCCAAAACCCCTCAAAATGGCCGTCTTCAGTTGAGGCTCTTCCCCCTTCTTCTTCTTCCGCCCAAGCTCCGCCTCCCATTCCCTAAACCACACAAAACAAACTTGAATTCAAAATTTAAAAGATGGGACATCTCGCCCTGTACACAGAAAAAGATGCAACACCCTGTCCAACACCCTGTCACCGGCCCTTTGTGTTACCTGTTGAGGATGTAGTGGTTTCCCTTGGCCTGGTCTCCGGGCCGGGGGACGTAGTTAGGCCGGAAATCCTTATCACTCTTGTATCCGGTCCACACTAAGGGCGTGACCCAAGCGAAGAACAGCCTGGACAGGCGACCGGCCTTCACCCACGGGTTCTCCTCGCGCACTGCGTCCACGCTTTCCATCTGCAACCGGAAGTTAAGAGAGGTAAACGCAAGTGCCTAGTGAAGACACCGAGTGATGAGTTCAGCCTAAATATACGAGTACTGTAGTAAAGAGAGACGGTTGCGACACTCTTTTAATAGCACACACTCCGTGACGTCACAATCGCAATAATTACATTGCTCCACAAAAAACAATCACTTCGAACCAAAACCCCGATTCTGTGTTCATTAATATGTTCATCCTACACTATAGTAGCTAAAATCCCGATTCTACGTTACTAATAAACTCGGATTTAATTTAATAGGTTTCACAATAATATTATTGCCATTAAAAAATTTCCATTTTTTTTTTTAATTCTATATAAATGTTTTGTAATTTTTTATATTAATTAAAACTAATTGTTTAACAAGAACGTTTTTCTGTAAACTAATTTATTTATAGCGCAAAAAAAAAAAAATAATAATAACGATAAAAGGAAACTCGTTTTTCATGCCGCCCCATTCAGGCTCCCCATGTTAATCCAATCGGGCCCACACCCTCCTATCCCCCTATACCCTTCAGAGTTCAAATCAGTACATAAATCATTTACCGTTTCACCACAGGTTTTCCTTGTATCAATTAGCTCTGCCTCTGCCCCCCCCCCCCCCCCCCCCCTGGCACACCATAAGCACGCTGTCTGGACTCCCGCCATATACACATCACGCCAACAAATATTTATTAACGGTTAAAAATAACTCACCCTGTAGCTGAATTCCGATTAGTCAAATGACCCTCATCCGAACGCGATTAATTAATGAGGGATAACTAGACCTCCACTCGACACGCTCAGTCACTCTGCCCGCGCGACCTCTTCCCTCCCCTGCCGTCAGCTGTTCACTCCGAGCGACCCGTTCACTCTTCGTCAGCTGTTCACTCCACACGTAGAACCGTTCAATTCGCGATGTCGTTCACTTTTCGTGAGCCGCTCGCTGCTAATACAGAGAAATACACAGTGCCCTCTCGGTTGCAAAATCTCTCGTAGGATCTCTGTAATTAAAAACATTAATTAAATCATTACGTTATTATTTTATTGTTATTGCAAAGAAAGATTAATGCATGTAAGACGAATTAATTAATTGATGGCTTAATAAGATAACGCGCAATTAAATTGTATTCGCTTTTATTGGTTATGAATGGTTGGCTTTTTTTATTTTTTAAAAAAACTGTTTTGAAAACTTAAGTGCGCATTTCAACTATTAAACGCGCATTTCCGTTAATTTAATTATGGGCCGGTTTTAAGTGATAAATTAGCGGAAAATTAAATAATTTGTTTCAAACTCAATTTCAAAACCGGAAATAGATATAGAAGATTCGGTAGGGAAAATAAACGATAAATTAATTAAGTAATAAGTAGCTCAAAGTTCAAGTGCACAAAAACGAACTTATTCAGAGAAAATTTATTTTGTTGCGCATAAAACGACCAAAGACTTTCAGATTTAAATAACATTGGTTCTCTCTTGCAGATCAAACATTTTTTTTTTTTTAAACTTTTTTTAAAATTTGGTACCGGTAATTAATCCAAACATTTATAATGAATCTTCTTAGAATATTGCTGACATTTAAATTTTGTGCTGTTATAAGGCTACATTTAATTAATGAGTATTCAGTGATAAAAGACCAAATTCTTACGCAACTTAACATCCATAGGTTGTTTGTTGCCTAACTCTAAAATTGTAAAAATTTATAAATTTTGTTTTATATACCGGTATTTGTTACGCGAAAAGCGACCATATAATTCGAAAGTCCAATACTACTTGGTCGTTTATTCCAAATAAAAAAATTTCAGATTCTTATATAAAAAAAACATTTTTTGGAAAACACGATTTTTCTTTTAATTAAACCCACTTTCACATCAAATAACGTGACATAGTAGGTTTCGCAAATAAAATGCAACAAACTTGTTTTGCGAAAAACGACCATGCACAATTGAAACGCAACTATAAGTGGTCGCTTTCTGCGTAATCCCGATGATTTATTTACCTCTTAAATGCGTCTCCTTATGCTCATCCTCTTCTCCAGTTTCCCCTCATTGAACTGAATTCCTCGATCAAAGATTAAACTCCTCATGAAACTTTGAATGACGTCACTCGCGCCTCCTTCAAAATCAGCTCTCTTGACGACATTTTTATTCCGCGTTTGACCTCGCTGCAGATCGATCGATTAATTCGGACCAATCCATCGATCGATCGATCGGAAATTAAAGCAAATAGTTATTAACATTAGTGTCAACATAACAATAATAAAATTAAATCGTTAAAAAGGCGCCAAATAGTTAAAGGAGGAATGCGATTGGATGATAAAATAGAATTACTGTAATTATTTTTAAGAGATTATAAAAAAAATTATATTTAATTGATTCTTCTAACAAAATAAAAACTAAAAGAGACATAGACACTAAAAATAAAAGATGGGAGGGGCTTAACTATTATAAAATTACTGTATAATGGCTGAGCTTGCAACCTCAAAAAAAAAAGTATAACTTTAAAAAATGTATGCAAAATTTTGCATGGTGTTTGCATAATAGTGCAGAAACGGTTTGCATTTATGCAAAACAGTGCATAATATTTTCTGTGGAACCTTTGCGAGGAAAATGAGCGTTGAGCTACAAACACTTCTCTACTTTAAATTCCAACAAGAGGCTCAACATGGGTTGCTTGCAGAGACTCTCACAAGGCTTCTCTTCCTCCTCCTGAGCAAAGAAAAAAAACATTAATTTGCATTTTCTTTCTAATATTCATTGTATTCAAATTACATGTACATGTACTCGCTTCTCAAGTCCACTTTTCCCACTTGAACCCAGTTAACTGTAGGTTGGTTCTGAAGAGGAGTTACACGTAGCCTTCAAAAATCTGTACGCGTCACATGAAATTTCGCAGTCACAGCACTTGTATCTTAATTCTTATAAATCGATATATTGTTTCCTCGTTAACCCGATTAAAGATTGTGGGGGGGAGAGGGTGAAAAAGGAGGTGTAATTTAAGTAAAAACAAACAAGCTTTAAAAGCGACCATTTTTTTATTATTATTTATTTCTTACTCGTGCTCACCGGTTGACCTTGCTTCACATTGATCTTGATCACAAAGCAACAGCCAAAAAAAAAAAGAAAAAAATGAGCAGTTTATTTACATGTTACAGGGTGTGTAGTACGTCATGTTTACACCAAAAATTCCAAACACTATTTTTCTTTCGACCTTTTTTTGTTTTTCAATTAAATTAATTCATCTATAATTATGGGGGAGGGGTTTGTTTTCTTTTTACTCCCTTAACTCTAAAATTATTACGTGTGGTAAATAGGAAGGACCATGGGGGGGAGGAGGGTAGTGGAGGAGGAGTTTAATTGCTAACAGCAGCTAGAGATGCTATGGTCTATGACTCTATGGAAGATGAGAGAGGAAACAACAACTTTTGATTTTATGAATGAAAACAATTTATAAGTCAAGATTAAAAAATTAACGCGAAATAAAAATAATAGGAACAAACGAAAGACAAGAGACTAAGGGGGCGGGGCTTACTAAAAATTAATTTCAAAAGAATTTCCAAAATAAAATTTAAAATGGGCGTGACTTAAGCTAAACTTGAATGGGGATTAAAAACAAGGCAGAGGGATGAAACCCAGCGTAAGGTAATAAGCAGTTGGTGCGTTGAGTGGGAGGGTTAGGGCGAGGGTTATGTATATTAAGGAGAAGGGGTTAAGACAGAAGAGGGGTGGGGGGCTTAATACGAGGCTGAGTGACGTCAGACGATGGAAGAGCCGTAGGTATTGCTGCGTAGAACCAACGGCCGCGCGTACTCCACGAAGTCATCAATGAGCACGGGCCACGCCCCTGAAATCAAACCAACCAACCAATGAGACTTAATAAGAGTGGAAGGAAAGCGGTGAGTGTGGCTCACCTTCCTCGTCGTAGTTGCTCAGGTCGTCGTTGATCATGTTGCTAAAGTCCAGGAGCAGGTTCCAGGTGTCTTTCGGGATAGACCGGTTGTGGTGCTCCTAGAACAAACACATAAGCATTAGACATACTCCCTTCCGGTTCAACAATTAATCTGCTCTGAAATATAGGAAGTGGAACGGGGAGTTGAGGAAATAACAGCCTAAGCTAACACCCTACGCCTGCTTGAAAATGCTTACTGGAACTAAACCTGATAATCGTATTTACATATTAATTAAAGTTTATAGCTCTAAACGAAAAATTTGGAGCGCTAAGCGAAACACATAAGAGCTCTGAACACAGAGTATAGGGAGCTTTTCCTAACTAAAAAAAAAAGCTTAGAGCACTAAAAGTTAAATTTGGATCACTAAAACTAAAATTTAAACCCAAAAATAAACTTTGCAATACTAAACGAAAAGTTTAGAGTACTATAGAACGTTTAATGAACTACATGTAAAGCTGAGGACACTAGAAGACCACAAGTAGCCTACAGTTCCCGTGTTTTATCTAGAACAACGAGATTAGTCCTGTTAATATTTTATTTCTCTACTTAAATAATACCTAAAATGTTCTAATTTTCGGAGCAATTTAATGTTCTAAACCAAAAAGTTGATGGTTTGTTTTACTTAAAATTACGCGTGACGTGGTTCACCGGATGAAAGGTGAAGTGAAAGTGATTGAGAGAGGGAGTACCTGTAGAAATTGACACCATAAGTGGAGAAACTTGAACCTTCCTGGTAGAACTATATTCCAGTAGGCGATAGCCATATCCAAGTCTAAACAAACAAACAAAATCTTAAAATTAATAAGGTTTAATTAAGGCGATAATTATTAAAGATCAAAATTAGACTCGTAACTCAAATTCAAAGTACTTTTCGTTACGCGTAAAACAACCAAACGATAAGACAATAAGCATGAAGATGGTTGGATTTTGCATAACAATAACAAACAAAATTCTAAACTCTAAATATTTAAAGTTCATAATCATCTAAAATATTACGATTTATGATATTGAACAAAAAACGAAAACGTAAAACCAAAATTTTAATTAACTTAGAACTCCAGTTTAAGAGTTTTAGAAAAATCATTAAAAGACAAATGCCGTTATGCGAAAAGCAACCCAACAGTAAGCAAGATGCATAGTGAATGGTCGCCTTATGCATTATTTCATTTAACTGATTTCAGCTCAAAGGTCGACTAGCATCGAAATAATGCAAGTAAAGAGAAGAACGACCAAATGCATAGTAAATGATACCGTTACGCATAAAACAATGTCATTAATAACCCATTCTAGCTAAAATGTTGCATCAAAAAAAAAAAAAAAAAAGCGAACGGAGACAAAACCCAATACAAATTACGTAGTGAAAGATCGCTTTCTGCATAACGACATTTCATCAAATTTGTTTAAGAATACAGTTGAATAGTAATAGTTACCTAAACCCTTCTGTCCCGGATTCTTCGCATAATTAAACGTAAATAAATAAAAATCTTTAAACTTGGTAGAATCTCTGAGTTCGGATTCAATGGTGGGCAACTTGGCTTTCAGTTTCTCCACACAATCGCAACTGAAACGGAGCGAAATCAGGCACAAAGATTAACACAAATTTCATAGATAATACATGCAATGTTAGCTAACATAAGATAAGTCTCTACAATCCACTTTACAGTTATATTAAATACCTTACGAACCTAGAGCAAAATTTCCCTGAAATCGTCCTAAAAAACGAACCTTAAAGCTTCGAAATTAGTCTGCAGGCTAAACTGAGCGTTCTAAAACACGTCTTAAACTCCCTCAACTTGAATTTTAAAACGGAGCTATAAGAACAAGAAATGAAAGCAAAATCTTCTCTTAATAATAACCTGATATTCATTAAGCTAAACAATCACACTAGAACCTTATTATCCAAATTCTGAACATCATTAATCTGGTTGGAAAAAGATTTTGCCTGACTTCGTTAACTCTTTCATCCAATGAAAGCATTGATTTTAAATATCTAATAATATGATCTTATTACTACTTATCCTCTAAGCTATTTTGATCGATTGAAAGCAAGATGCCTGTCCTTGAAACCACGCATCCCTATAATATTATGTCTCCAAAACGAAATCTATAAATTCACACGTAAAAGAGCTTTGAAACGAACCTAACCTAAGAACTCCTTATAGTACACAATTTAAACATCGCTTTAAAATTACTCTTTGCTATCTGTTCCTAAAATTAAAATCTAGAATTCATAACTGCTGTGAAACGAACCTAAGAACATCTTAAAAACGATGTAAATATTGCTCTTTAAGAAATAAAAGTCTCTAAAAATCTAAGTTATAAATATAAAAATGAGTTAACGCCGCTTTAGTATCCAAAAAAATAACTATTTCTCTTTAAACGGAGCGATATCTTTCATACCGCTTACGATCTTTGAACATTCACCATTCGAAAGAAGTTAATAAATCCAAAGTCTTGAAGAATATCTCGCTCGATCACAAATAACATTTTGTGTTTACTATTATGAACTTCAAAAAGAAAATTAATGTGGCTTACGGTACTCCGTTATAAATGTTCACGTGTTTAACGTGGAAAAGCTTAAAAATTACCCTTTGAACTAAAATTTGTGACATCTAAATCAAATGTGAACCATGACGCAAAAATCTACGTTACCTTACATCGTAAACACACTGATAAAGAAAAGCATAAAACGTTAAACTAATTCCCCATTTAACAGAACTAACTCCTTCTTAAATTCAATGTTATAACTTTCAATCCTCGCACGTTCATCTAAACTATCTTAATAGCCTGAATATAAACAAATATCTTCATCGGATCACAGCTAAAATGTCTTATTTCTTTTATCTCAGCTTGGATAATCTAAATTGAATTTTTAACAACACAATTTCGCTAAACCTCTGCAAATAAAAGTGAGAACGTTCAGGTGTTTAAGGTAGGAGTGTGATGAAAATTACCCGAAATCGCTCATTCCGTTCATGAACTCGTCTTTGGTGAACTCGCACTGGGCGGCGGCTTTGAACTTCCAAGCGATAATGAGGACGAGTTTGCTTTCGGGAGTGAGGTTGAGGTCGTCCAGAAACCTCATGATCCCGTCTACCGTTATCTTGTCGCCTTCGTTCGCATCTGTAAGACCAAAAACGTAGAGATAAACAATAAAGATTGAAATGAAATACAAAGCCAGAATTAAGACCTCGGTAGCGCTGAAACGTATGCTCGAGCTTCTTGCGATCGACGCTAACTTTCGGCTCTTTATAATACAAGTCTGGATTCTGGAAGTAGTTGTCCGAGGCGATGTCCAGCTTCCAGTCGTGCTGGGTCAGGCAGTAAATGGCGGTCTTCTCGCCCGTCTGAGTGAAGGAGATGAATTGCTTCACTTTCTCCTTTTGAGACGACTTTAATTTATGCTAAACCAGCCTTAGATTAAGCTTAAATAATTTAATAAACGCTGCGTTCACTTACCATTACTAAGATAGCGATGCGGAAAACATTATTGGGGGAAAATAATCGCTGTGTTACATGGCTCCGCTGGAAGGCGCCATAGCAAAATCACGCACTAGAGAAATTTCTCCAAAACAAGCGCGTAACATCGATTAATAACGTCATTCCGCCATCTTAGCGTTTTGTTTTTTCACTGTAAATATACTAATTCTACAACGCACCAAAAATAATCGATATCGCAATCGTCTATTCCAACACAACTTCAATACTAAAGAGATTCGATGCCAAATCGATTATTTACGATATGCCGCCATCTTAGCTGTTATTTCTTGCTTGTCGCAACAGTGGAAGGTAATGGAGAAGCTGGTTCGTAAAGGGAAAAAGTAGAGAAGTAAACTATCTGCCTACGTAGCCGTGGTCGTATAGTGGTTAGTACTTTGCGTTGTGGCCGCAACAACCCAGGTTCGAATCCTGGTCACGGCAATTAATACTGAGGTGGTTTGTTTTTTTAATTTTTTTTAATTATTCAGTATTAAAAGACAAAAATAATTACAGTGTATTACATTGTTTATTATGAAAGTCAAAGGTATTTATTAAAAAAATTTCAAAATATTTTTTCTTCTTAAATTTTTTTTTTGAAAATTTTAATTTTTTTGTGGTGCTAAACTAACTTAAAATATATTTTTTTTTATTTGATTTTTTTTTTTTATTTTAAATTTTTTTTTTTTTTTTTTAAATTTTATTTTGAAAAATTTTTTTAACATTTTTTTTTTTTTAATGTGTGTGACCTAATTAACGGACAGCCCCTAAGTGGAAATGTTGTTTACCGATTCTATTTTAAAGTAAATTTATTTATCCACTCAATAAAACTCTCTACCTTAGTTAATACATCCGGTCCTCTACATTGATCATCTCCGAATGAAACCAGTCCAATAACAACTGGGAATACAATTTTATCATTTTTGGGCAAAAAAATAAGCGGAATTACTGGACTTCCAGAATCACCCTAATAAAAACACAACATTAAATAAACTATTGATAATAATTATTAAAAACAAGAAATACATGGCAAACTTTTGAAGCATTTTTCTGCTTTCCTATACAAATTGTTGTGTCCTGGTTGTACTTGCTTAAGTGTTTCGCGCACACACTATGCTTCTCTATAGAAGCATAACCCCTTTGCAAGTTTACATTTGCTTTAGGTTTTGGTCCTTAAAATGTTTTTAAAAATATATTTATATAATATGGTACAGTATTTTTCGAAATTAAAAACCTATAAACAAAGAATGACGTCATACCAGCGGCCGTGCGTCCCCATCCAGAAACCAACACTGTTTTCCCCTTTTTCGATGAATCCCAAAGGCGCGGTGTAGTTAGATATGGAATGCATATGGGATTCACAATATCACTGTATCTTACTCTCTTCCTTAACTTTACTAAGGCAATATCGCTGTAGGTTCCATCTGGATTCTTATATTCCGGGTGATTAAACACTTTATCCACTCTCGATTCAGAATAAATCTTGGATGATAAATCGTGCATTCCATAGCGAATCCTCAGCATCGATAGTTTTTCCCTGCATTAAATGTAAAGCAATTATTATAATATAGGTTTACTCGCGAGGGACTTTGCAACACTTTTACGTGTTACTTTAGAATAAATAGCTTACTGTAAGTATGAAATAACTACAGAACAGAAAAAGTGTTACAAAGTCTTGTAATGGAAGTTGAATATAGTAAAATTACACTATCCAATGGCCCGTTTTATTAATAAAACAATGTGCCGCTGATAAGACGAACTTGGTACTTATAAGAGAGCCTCCGCATCGAAATTCACTGTCCTTATACATCTTGTTTACAGTTCTAAAAATGGCTACCTATGAGATTAAAATAATATAAATTTTAGTTAAGAACTAACGAGTGAAAGTATTTCAATAATGGCTTACCATCCATGGCAGTAAGCTTCTTTCAGGGTTACTTCCGTTTACAACTCGAAGATCAAGGAGGTTCATAATCCAGCATTCTGTTTATTACGTCTAACTTGATCTAAATTACAACTTTTAATAAACAACACCTTAAAATTAGTCTCACTTTTTTTTGCAGCAGCCAGTTGTTTGGATAGTTTTAGTTTTCCGATTTGCTTTGATTTTACGAGTAAGTAATTTTTATCTAGTTTTAACAATTTGTTTTTCAGTCATTATCAAAATTGCTATCGTTTACTTTACCCTCAACAGCTTCATCTTTGAGTTGATTATTTATTTTTTTAAATTCATTTTTTACATTAATATTATTATAATTAGTATCACTACATGTATTTAGTCCAGCGCTATTAGTGTCACCTGCCAACGCTCTTTCATTAAAATTAATAAGAAATACAACTAATTCTAGCACTATGATCAAGTTGATTGACTTCATTTCAATTTTATTTTTAATTTAAATAAACTTATAATTGTGCTGCTCGCGCTAATAATCAAATTCAGTTTTAATTTAATTGTTGTATAAAGTTACAAGAAAATTGATTACTCATTGTATTAAATTATTAGCTAACTGCCCATTGTGTTAAAATATCAGTTTAAAACCCAACTGGTTAGCATTTTATAACAATTGCCATGTAGTAAATGTAGCTTTAAAACAATCCTATTCATACAGGGCGATTTATATACACTGTACATGTATTTTAAAACTCTACAAAACTGTTTGTTTAATTAAGACACAAATTTTTTAAAGATTAAAAGTGAAATGGAAAGAGATAAGAGATGAAATTAAACACAATAAAAGTTCATAAAAACATTTAAAAGTGACAAACATTTAATACATTCATTATAATTATACCATTTCTAATCCGCATATTTTTATACAGATTACGTGATAAGATTTGATCAATGGAAATGCTAAGTTTGAACCATAGGTAGGAGTATATTGAAGTAGCTATTTCTCAACACTCATTTCTTTTTTCTATTTCGAAGTTATCCTATTTATCCATCTAATATAACATTCTACCTTAGTTAAAACGTCCGGTCCTCTACATTTATCATCTCCGAATGATACTAATCCAATGACAACTCGAAATTCCATGCTGTCATTTTTTGGCAAGGAAATATGAGGTATTACTGGACTACCTGAATCGCCCTACAAATAAATTCAATGAAAAATTGAAATCAATAAAATAAGATTGAAATCAATAAAATACATGGCAGACTTTTGAAGCATTTCTCTGACTTCCTATACAAACTGTTGTTTTAGGGTCATAGTTATCAAACTTATTACTACACACACTGTTTTTTTCAATATATGCAATCCCTTTTTGTAAGTTGAGGCTGGCTCTAACTTGCACAGCTGCAATAATAATAATTGAGAAAATGATATCCATGATTTACTAGTGCAGACTCAAAATGCAAAGTTACCTGGAGCCGTCCGACCCCATCCAGACACCAACACCATCTTTCCCTTCTTCAATTTATTCCAGCTGCTGGGCGTAGTTAGATAAGGAACGCATATGGGTTGAATAATACTTCGAAATTCTACCGTTTTCTTTAACTTAAGTAATGCGATATCATTTTTCATTTCATCTGGGTTTTTTTTGTAACCCGGATGAGCAAACACTATAGACACTTTAGATTCGGAAAAAATCTTGGATGATAAATCGTGCATTCCATAACGAACACTTAGCACGGAAGCTCTTGGCCTAAATATAACATTGGCAACTAATTCTAATTTGTTATTTGATTTAAAAAAAAATAGGAACTCACACTTTAAAATGACCGGTATCATTTACGTAACAATGAGCAGCTGTTAGGACAAACCTCGCGCTTATAAGAGCTCCTCCACACTGAAATACTGTGTCCTTGTACAACCCTTTCTTTTCTTTAAAAAGGGCTACCTAAAACATTCAAATAAACTCCATAATTTTATAGATTAGCAATAGCCTTAAACGTTATTTTCATTGAAAACCCTGTGCAATAGAATCCAAAGACATTCTGATCATTATCCTAACTGAATAAAGAAGTAATGCAGAATACTATTTTTTAATTTACCATCCACGGTTCTGCAGTTCTTTCCGGGTCAGTTCCATTAACAATTCTATGGCTCAGACTTGGTTCACCCCAGCATCCTGAAGCATAAGAGATCCAAGTGATTAATTTTAAGCCAAAAACATTATAAAATTTGTCTCTCACGTTTTTTAGCTGCAGCCATTTCTTTTGACAGTTTAATTTTCGAATTACCTTTTTTATTTTTTACTTGATATTTATTATTTTTTACTTCGTCGTTATTATTATTATTGCTATCTATTTGTTTGTCGGTCGTTTCATTCGCCATTACGATGTTATTTACATAAATTATAAGAAATAAAGTTGCACATAACACCGCAACGCTTTTGAGTGGATACATTTTCATTTAGTTAATGAATGTATGATCTTAGTAAATGTAGGTTATTGGTAAATTGCGATTTTGTATTAAAAATGCATATACAATTACACGCTTTTTATTAATAATAAATCAAAATATCAGATTTAAACACCCCATTGTTTAAATCGCGCAACAATAGTCCTGCTGGTAACAAGAGTTTAAATGTGAAAACAATACTCCACTGGGTGATAGAGATGCTATTTTCTGTAATATAAAGTTAGTTTTTTTATGAATTAGGCTACTCTCGGGTTTTGAGTGCTTCACAAAAGAAGGATAATAGGCCTACTTAATGGAAAAGTAAAGTTTGCATAGATAATACAAAAGGAAAAATTAAATGAAAATGAATTAAAATAAATTTAAATGAAGTAAAAAGTTAATAATTTATGTAATTAGCATTTTTATTAAACATATAAATAAATGAGACAAGAAATACATTACAAAAGTTTTAGAAAAAAGCACAAAAATTCATTGAACAACAGTATTATTTACGAAAAAATGTGGAAAGGGATTAAACGGGAAGTAGTTCAAAATTAATACAAAAACAATTTTCATTAAAGGAAAAAAAATTCTATTTCCAAATTTAAAACAATTATTAATTTCTTTTTAGAAACATTAAATTTTTTTTTTGTCATATTTGAAAACTTTTTCAAAAGTTCGATATGCTTCGTTTATTTCCGGAATTTTTATTTTCATTCATTCAAACCGGAACTCTACAACTATACAAAATTGATGAAGCTATAAATGGCGGAAGTGAGAGTGGGAGGAGCTTCTAGATGCATAGATTAAAAAACTAAAGCTTTTTTTTTTTTCATTATTATTTTTCATTTTCTCTTCTAAAAATTACATCTTTGGACACGTACACGCACGCACCCTGTAGGTGAAAGCGCTTTCTACAATAATATTGTTTGCATAATTATTGTGAAAAAGTTTTTAAGATAATAAAAAAAAAACTAAATATTTACAGCGCTTATATTATATTAAAAAGATTGTGCAAAGTGAAGGAAATTGAAAAGGTTAAATAGATACAAAAACTATAAAGAGAGTTTTCAAATGGTACAAAAGTTGGCCCATTTTATTGTTTTCCTCAACGCTGAAGACTTTATGGCTTATATTAAAAATTATAAAATACCGTAAGCAACATCATAATTATGTTCTACATTATAGAAAAACCCTATTAAACTATCTGCTTCAGTATCACAACCAAAATTATTATCAATCGGAACATTATCTACAATTGGACTTTTGTTTTTGCAATTTAACCAATTGTACCTATGTTGATTCCTTCATTAAAGTGCATGTTAAGCCTTTGTTTTAAAGTTTCAACGCGAGTGTACACATTTTCGAATTGAAGCAATTACAGTACTAATTCCAATTTTCCCCACTGTCTTAGCAAAGAAACCTTTAGAGAATTAAAAAAATGGCAGTTTTCATTGGTCAAATATTTAAATCTAGTTCTGCCATTGTTGTATAAGTAAACGGTCTTAAGTAATAATAATAAAAAAAAAAAAAACGAAATAACCTGTTATTTCATGCAAGGAGAAGAGTTGACGAAATGCAAAGGCGAGTGGTCATTGAGCCGGCTGTAGCGGTCAATCTGCTGGTACTCTTTCCGCGACCTAGGTCTCAGAGTGTTGGCCGTAGAACCGTGAGAGGAACACTTGAGGTCCATCTGAGAATCACCGGTGGATGATCCGTGAGAAGACAACGATAAAGTTTCCATATAATCGCTCATGTCCGAACTGCTAGTGCTTATCAAAGACCTTTCTCCTTCACCTAACAATACAAAAACAATTAATTATTAATTTCTTAATGATCAAACTTTATTTTTATTCTGTTTGTTCCATACATTTGGTCTGTTTCTGGTTGCACCATAAACAACTAGGTTCTCCGCATGGCTGTTGCTCCATCATCTTCTCCAGGAAAATATCTTCTTCCTCGTCTTCGTTTTCAGCCGCTTCCTGTTTGATATTATTGATGGATTCAGCTTCGTTGCTATTGGTCTGCTTGGGAGAACTGGTGGACACGCCGGAGTCGGATGAGCTGGCTGAATCTCTATTGCCTCCTGATTTACAAGTGCTTCTGTTGGCTCGACGACTGCTGCACTCTAGGCCACTATTAGTGGCAGTGATAATCGGTTCTTCGTCCTCCGCCTTCGTAGACACATCTCGAGCATCCAATTCCAGACAACTACTTTTGGTGGTCATGTCGATTTCTCGAGCAATATTTTCGGCACTGGGCCAACATTTGTCACTCTGATAAGCTATATTGCGTGGAGAAGAAGCGGCGATAACTAATTTTAGCTCTGGATGAACTTGCTGATGTCCATCGGCTGAACTCGAACGACGTTTAAGAGAAACTCGAGACTTTGATTCTACAACAGAATTAGAACGCGCGCGATTGACCACTGATTGCTCACTTTCCGGCATATCTTGAGCCATTGATGAAGGACATTGAGTTCGAGGAAATGTGAGGGGTAGAAACGGCCTCAAAGGCGGTTCAAATTTCTCCATTTCCGATTTATTACTCGCTTCGTCATCTTCCTCTTTTAAACAACACGGTTGCATCAGTAAATAATTACCTTTATCTAAGTTATTGTTCACTGGTTTAGTAATAATTGTTGAAACGTTCGGCAATTCCGGGCAATTGCTTTGTAAATTGGAGCGATTGTTTTGCAATTTCGGGCAACTGCTTTGATAATTAGAACAATCATCCTGAAATTTGCGACAACTTCCCTTTACATTTGAGTCTAACACAGGATCTGGTTGCGTGTATATTATACCTTCCTCCTGATGTTCTTTGTTTTCACTCACCACCTCTTCTTGACAAAATTCTAAGTTTACGTAATTAGCCATTGAAGATTTCGACCTAGGTTCCACTTCCAAACGCGGAGTGTGTCCATTTTGATGTGGTTGTTGTTGATGCTGCTGCTGCTGACACATCATTCGTGAAACTGGTTGATTTCTAAGTAAAGTCGAAGTGTTCGTAGTTGCAGGTGTACACATACAATTTTGCACAATTTGAACCAACGATTGTCCGTTCAATTGAACCATATTCGATTTGCAACTACAACCTTCACTTCCATAGATGGGTCTGTGGCAGATGAGCAGATTTTCTGCCCAATGCATTACCCTTTGACACACGCAAGTTTGAGTCCCTGCACCTCCTCCAACCATGTGGCCTGAAGGAGGCCAATTGCAATCCTCCAGCTGACTCTAAAATAATAACAAATGCTACTTTATTTAAAATTTCAGTTGTTAAAAAATTAATTTTACACAATTAATTTTTAATATTTACTTTAATCCGTTTGGGGACATCGTAGTCACTGCCATTTAATGATACGTAGGACATTCTTTGTCTGGCGTTGCAATGTTCCAGTTTCCCATGAGGAACCGCATCATGACATTGTTCTTCTTCCTAGAATCAGAATAATTATTAAATTAGATATCAAAATCAGTGGGTGGAAATATTGCATTACTTTTGAAATTTTAGGACACAAAGCAAACCTCGGCACATCGTAGTTAGCATAAGGATTGATGATGGGTGCCGGTGACTGACACGAACAAGGAGAAGGGCAAGTGGTAGGTGTCGATGGTTTTAGACACCTTTTTGACGGCGAACTAAAATTAGAATTCGACCCATAAAGCGGTTGTAACGTGGTTGGTGTGGCCACAGTTCTTTGGGGAGATGAGATAGGCGTGGAACTAACGGTAGCAGACCCACTTCCGTTGGTACAATTGATCAATTGCAAGCGATGAGCGCGAGGAAAAGTATTGGTCCAATTAGAATTGGAAGTCAATGGACAATTACTGCTGCTGCTAGGTTTGGTCAAAATATTGCGAGGTCTATCATATAATGCTTCGGCTAAATGTCTGGAATCGTGAGAGAGCGTCATCGAATGTTCTCCAGGCCAGTTCCACATGGGAGTTGTGAGGCCATCGTTGCTGCTAGAACCATCGGGGAAATCGCTGATGGCGATAGACAAAGTTTCGGCACTATCCAAATCTCCACTTCCGATTGAACTCTTTTCATCGCCTCTATGAGAGGATGACCAATGGTTTTCTTTACCATTAGCTCTGTTGAGTGTTGACGGAAGGTCGACCGAGCCATCGCAAGTGCTGCCACTCTCGGATGAATGCAACAATGGCCGACTAGACTCTGAGCTGAAAGCACCACTGACGCAAGAAACACTCGTCCAACGTTCTTTACTCGGGGTCACACCAGCACAAATACCTACGCAAAATAAAGCCAGTTGAGGGTTAGAAAAGGTTAGTTACAAACGTGACCACAAAAACAAACCTGAGTTTTTTCTGATAAACAGCCTGGAGCTGGAAGCCAGCTTTCCTTGCGAAGCTAAATCAAAAGCCGTGGAAAGGGTTTCCGGTTGAGAATGCAACAGCACGTGGAGACCTTCTCCTAAACCACGAGATAAACGATCAAACAATAATTGTGTCGTAAGCAATTGTACCACAAACCTTTTCCACAAGATGAGCCACCTTCGAAACAGAACTTGCCACTGACCACTCCGTAACGACGGAGATTGGCCAGTTGCCACTCCCACATGAGTCGAGGAGGAAGTCCGGTGGTTAAGCAAAACGAGCGTTCGGTCACATGCAGTCGCGCCATTCCCAAGGCTACACGACTTTTGGCGGGAACATGAGCCACATCCACCATATACTGTTGCTCTATACAAAATAATTATTATTATATTAATGAGCAGGGCGTTTAAAAGGAATGTATAATAGCCAACCTTCGCCAAGATGGCTGCCGATCTTGACGTGCCATTCGATGAGCGATTCACGACTGTCGAAAGCCAACACTACCACTAATTGCTTACAGAGGATGGCCAAAGTGTGCGACTCTTTGTCCAAGGTAAAACCAGATTCCGTTCCCAAGAAGTCCTGCAGGCTTAAGGAGGCTTTGGTCTGACCCTGACGAGCTTTGTTGTTCTCCCGATACAGTTGCAGCTGCAAACAATCTGAAAAACCCAACAAAAAAAAAACACAATTTTAAACACATTTTTCACCAGTGAAAACAAAAATCACAATTGTCTTATTTTAAAATATTCGTCTATGGAAATAATTATCAGACATTATAGCCATACAAAAGAGCAAATGTTTGGTTTACTTTTTATTGAGCCACCGTGTATTTATTTTGATGATTTTTTTTTTGTCTTCAAATTCGCTTTTCACGATAACAATGTGTGATGTTCATTAAGAACTAAATTGTAAAAAAAAATTCAACTGAGTGTGAGTTTCTTTCCGAGACAAATCACATTTAATTAGTAAGAAATTGCCGTCTTACGCTACTGTACGTTCCCACTCTTCCTCCCCCATCACTTCCCCTTACACCTCCTCATAGCTATGGGTTGGGGCAGAGAAAGAACGTAATAATTGAAATCGATACTAAGCAGAATACAATTCGCATATCTCACTTTTTCTCTCTCAACTTCATTTATATTAAGCAAAGCGAGAGAGTGAAAGAGAATAAAACTCGTATTCCACGAGAATACTGTCATATTCAGTTTGGCTGTGAAAGTGACAGCCAGAACGATGCGAAGAGAGAGAGAGAGAATGATGTGCAGTGGATTTCAAGTTGAATAATCCGAAATATTATTAAAACGCAGATGAGAGACGAGCGAAAAATTCCTTAGATAGTAACGTCACACAGCTAGTGGAACGATGAACTAAGGTGTTCGAGTAAGTGTTCCGGTAGGTGGAAGTGTAATGCCACCCACATTTATCATATTTGAAATTATATTGTTTGACGCATGCGCAGTCTTTGGAGCAATCAATTGAGGAGCCCCGTGCTTAGAAAAACAGGCTTTTTATTCAAATGTAGGAGAGACGTCGGGGGAAGAGAGAGGGGCGACAATGGGTGAAAGGCAAGGTCGTAAATAACGTCTCGTAATAAACAAAAGGCAATAGAGAAAGGAGCTAAACAAACGCTTGAATAGAGAGAGAGAAGGAGGAGTGATGAGGAGAATAGGAGAGCAGACAAAAGAGAGGAAAAGAACAATGTAGGAGGGTTTGACAATAGTCGCGTGTGAAAGTGAGAAAAAGCCATAAAATACCATTAAAAAAATATTATAATAGCTTCACATAGAATTACATTTCAAAACAAACAAACTAAAAAAAAAAAAAAAAGAAAAATGGCAATGCATAAATTCCGCGCTACTCAGCTATATAGTTCGTTATTGCAGGTTTTGGCATAGTCCGCCTTAAACAGGTTTTATTGTACAGTACATTTTTTTTTTAAAAAATAAATCTCTACAACATTCTTAAAAACCACTCAATTGTGAGCAAAAGAGAACAAAGTTAATGAAAAACAAATTGAAACTGGAAACCAAATTAAAGAAATGTTTCAAAAATTAAAAATTAATCTTAAATTAATTTTTCAAAATGTCGTCAATCGATTCTGATGACGTCACTCACATCAAACCATCATTACTATAATTATTATGAGTTTATCGAGCGGAAGTGAAGTAAAAAAAAATAAAAATTTGAGAAATCCCCTACTGTAATGACATTTTAATTAAACGGAATTTTTTTTTTTTTTTAATATTCCCAACTAAACTTCACTCTAAGCACTTCCACTAAATGCCACTCACCCAGTAAGTCACGAGAGAAAAATGCGACTTTTTTTAAATTAGTTTAAAGATAAAAGAAAAGCCATTAAAATTTCTAATCAATATTTTTTCCCCAATTGATTAATACGGAAATTGCTTATTTGCATTGTGAAGAGGTATGACGTAGAAAGAGAGCGAAAGCAATGAGAAGTATGACGTATAAAAAAGGGAAAGGAAGAGAGGGGGGAATTTAATTGCGGTCAAAGTCCATTGAGAAGTCCCCCCCACGCCCGTCTTACCTGAGACCCTACCTCTCCAGATACCACTGTGGGTGGCATTGCTGGAGCAGGATCGGCTCAGAGCGGGTTCGGGGTGGGGTATGCGATGTTCGCCGGCTACCAAGGCCGTTGGTACGCCTGTTCGTTGGTACGCCTGAACGCCACGGCGGATGATCGGACCTCTCGGCGGGTAATCGGAAATACACCTTTACAACTCAAATCACATCATAATTATTAAGTTGATCGACAATGAGGGTTCACGAGAAAAAAAATGTTTTGGTTAAAAGCTCGTTTTAAGAAAGTTTATAGGTGTTGTAAGAAAGAAAGAAAGACGTGCTTAGTGAAGTTGTTAACAGAAAGATGAGAGGTGAACCGCTTTGTTGACAAACTATTACAATTATTACTTCCGAACATTTTACACGAATTATTTAATTTTTACCATTTCTCTATCTGAAATTGACAAACTTTTATCCTTCGTTTTCAGCCTTTTAATCGCCTTTAATAACTTGTTACCTACATCAACCGTTGATTCGTTCGGATGACCACTAAAACAGATACTATTTTGAAAGAATCTTATTACGAGGCATGACATACAGTAAGAGCCCTTTCTTTACGAATTACCCTCGTATTTATCTCGTCACTTGCTTTAATAAATTGCCAAAATATATATTTTAATAGAAAAAATGATTAACAGAATGACGTTGTTTTAATATGCTATTAAAGTCACTAACAAAATGTTGATAAGAAAATGTGGGAGAAGTAAAGCTCCGCCTACTTTACTTTTCACATTCCACTATTGATTTATGTAAATCGATCTTACGGTTTTATTGCTTAAATCTTGCATCGATTTGCGTTTAAATCTTGCTTCTAAACCACTTCCTCTCTTCTTCTCTCTCTCTCTCTTTCCCCACGTCCCTCTCAATCCCTCCCTCGCTAATTCGCACATTGCTCGTCCGCTCTGCTCATAAATCTCGAGTTTTACGGGATCTGATTTCCGGAAGTGTGATTTGAAACAAATCCTTGGTATTGATTTTCGTTATCGATGGGCGGAGCTATGTGAAAGGAAGAAGTAAGAACGAGAATGGAATACCAATGGCCATCCTCACCCCCTCGCCAACATCCGGTTGAATGGAAGGGACGAAACGATCGTAAAAGAATGAGTAGGCCCACTGCGCATGCTTTGAAGAAGAAAAAAAATTAGCGGAAGTGGATAGGAATTTGACGTTCATTCATTCTCATTGACGTTAATTTACGCTAATTACGCATTCACCGAGAAAGAAAACTTAAGAAACTTCCGGTATCCATTCATCTACTACATTCTACCATCCCTTTTTTTTTTTTTACAAAAATAATTACTAAAAATAAATTCTAAAAAACAAGATTGTAAAACACCAAAAAAAAACAGTTCTAAAAAAATAAAGCAACAACTAAGAAAGATCTACAATAATTTTTTCCAAAAAATAGTTCAAATAAATTTCTATAACAAATCAAAAACATAAAAAAATAACTAAAAGGAACCATTTTTTTTCTTTAAATACCGGTAACAAATAAAGTCAAAAAAAAAAAATAATAAAAAAAAAATGTTCAAAACCAAAAATAACAAAATATTTAAAAAAAAAAAAAAAAAAGGTTCAACAAAGTTCTAAGAAGCAATTATTCTAAGAGAGTTGGAGCAGCATAATAGCCGCCATTGTTTTTTATTTGTTTAAAAAAGGAAGTTGATAGTCGCCCATCGTTTTTTTTCTTCTCTTTTATGGCCGCCATCTTTAATAGTTAGCGATAGAAGCAGCGGAAACGGTTAGGCGCATGCGCAGAAGCTGTGTGAAAGTCAATATTTTTATATTATGTGGAAAACAAAAGAAACGTTTCACAATATGAAACGACGTTTTTATTGAGCTTTCTTTTATTGTTTTTTTTGGTTTCCAAATACTGTTTATCTTTGTGTTGGTAAAGATATTAGACGATAACATTTTAAGCGTGTGGAGCGTTAGGATTAAATAAGTGATTGACTGTGACGTTTTCTGCTCCATCATTCTGCTTCACTTTCATTTACGATAAACCAAACATCATTAAATTTTGGTTTAGCAGTTGAAAGACTTTAGGGAATGTTGTTTTTTCTTTTCATCATTCTGTCCATTTGATAAAGCAAAACGGAAGTAAAAGCGCTAATCACGTGGACTAATGGCTAGCCTGTAGCAACATCATTATCCAATGCGTACGCATAAACATCAACGCTTACATCTTTGAACCACAGAACCGGAATAAGATGGAAGCAGAACGATGCGAATGAAGAATATAATAATTATAGCTCAGACTAGAATAGAGATGATAAAACTTCTTCCAGCATAATGATTGGCTATAGAAGAACATTTTTCTATTTTGACAGCTTGAGTGGTGCTAAATTGACATAATGAGGCTTAGTTAACTTAAAATAGCACCTACTAAAAAAATGAAATTAAAATAATTATTAAAAAGAGATTAAGAGCATAAGGATAAGAAAATAAGTTGAGTAAGGTCCACCCCCTTCTCTTCATCTCTTATACTTGCCACCCACATCACTCCAATTAGAAGACAATAAAGAAGAAGAAAATAAAAAATGGTGAAAAAAAAGTGAAAAAATAAGATGAAACTCTGCATAAAATATAATCTCTATTTTTCCTTTTCTCTCTCTTAGATCTCTCAAGAGACAATCTAATAAAAAACACAGCTTCTGCAGCGTGTTAATCCCTTCATTCCTTCATGCCAATTTTCATTTTTTTTTTATCACTTTTCGCTGCATTCATCATTTCCCTCCCCTTTCCTTCCCTCCCCTTCATCATTCTGGCTTCAAAAAACTGCAGCATCATTAGGCTTTTCTATGGCTGCATCATTCTCTGCCTGCCATAACTCTTCTATCGCATTAGTTGTCTTCTAAAACCATCACTCTGGCTCAGACAATTTATTGCATCAGCTTTTAAGTGTTTTTAAAACCCCATTACAAGTCATGTTTTCTAAATTTAAAAGCTGATTCTATACAATGTTGAGTAAAAAAAATAAATAAGAGAAAATGAGTTTAAAGTGGAAGCTGCGCGGTGAAGGTGCTGTTAATGGAGTTGAACGAGGGGTGGGCGTCGCTTTTGCATGGAACACGTGTTTAGGTCAAGTACCACGTGTTGTTTTTCTCTTTTGAATAATTAAAATGTTAATTAGAGCTTAAACGTTTTGTTTATGGGGTGAGAAAAAGCAGTCCACTCTTACGCAGTGTTGCCACGTGACAAGTGTTTGCTTTTAAATGGATTTCCCACCAGACCCCTTTTTTCCCGCTGCTTCGTCTTTCCTCTCCATTCGCATCATTCTGCCTCTCACTTTCATCACACGTCATTCTATCTCCATTATAATAATTATTTTTGTTTTTCGTAATTAAAAGTAATTTTTTTCCCTTTCTAACACAATAGTATCATTTTTCTACGATATTAAAATTGTCTTTTCCACTAACATACTTCTGGCACTTTTAATTTACCACAGACTACATTTCTCCACTTAAATCAATGTTCACTTATCTTCTTTTGTTCTCCTCATGTTATTTTTCATCCTGTGTCTTTTCTTTTTCACTACCGCAACCTTTCTATGAGCATCGTTCTGTGTGCTCTCCTTCTGCATCATTCTGTTTATCTCTTTTCCTTTTTCTCTCTCTACTATAGCACTCCACTGCTTTATCTCTCCCTTTTTTTATTATTAATATTCACACGCATGATAATGAACGCAACCCCCCCCCCCCCCCCCTCCATTATGTTTTAATGAAATTGTTTTCTGTGCAAAGCTATTTACGGTTTGTATTTTTTTTTTTACGTTAGGAAACGAAACAAAAATCATTTTGTTTGCACACATAAAACATCATCAAAATAATCTTTTTAGCAATTAAGTTACAGTTTTACTATGTGTTTAATATAAATGTAATTAAGGCTTAGGGTGGCAATCAGAACTTTCACTATTAAGAAAGCGTAATTTATGGTAAGATGAGAGAAGGATTGTTATCTCACCAGAAGCATATGATGAAGGCCCAATTAAGTTTAGGTTATTCATGTTTTCACTGGTTAAATTTATAAAGTACCACTGTACAAAAAATTCTGTACTTTGAAACCATTAAAAGATTATAAACCTAGAAACGAGTTGGTTTTTTGTCGAGGCTTATTTTCTTCTGAATGAACAAGAGAGTGTTAATGGATTGAGGAGATTAGAGAGAGAATTGAGTTGGAATTAGAAGAGATTAAGGGCTTCATCTCCTCACCACGCACAACTGATGATAAAGTGCTTGCGGTGTCCATCATCTTTTTTTATAAATTATAATCGCATTAAATTTAATGTGAAACCTTTTATTTTATGTTTTCACCGTTTTCATTCACATCTTCTCCGCGGTAATGTAAAAAATTAATGGTTAGAGATTTAAAGACCAAGACTAGTGTTGTAGCCACACGGTGGTTAGGGGCATTAATTAAAGGCAATTGTTCAACTTAAAAAGGACCATGCAGCCTAACCTGAAGCTTGTCTTTCACATTGATACTGAATAATAAATTACAAAAAAATTCTAAAAATTTAACGGAAATTAAAATGCACATAAGAGATGAAAATGCACAGCGTGATGAGGACAGAGGAAGTGAGTGAGGGCTGAGGTTTAATGGTAAATTAGTGTTAAGAACAGGCACTTGAAATAAATAAAAAGAAACAAAGATGGATTGCATCTCCTATTAATATGTAAATATAATTAAAAAAAAATAGTTAAATGGACAAAATAACACAAACTATTTTTAAAAAATAAAACAAAAACCACAATATGGTCGGTTTAAAATATTGATGACAAATTTAGAAGGTTAAAATTTCTCATTTTCCAATTGTGTTTCAACATTGAGCATTGCTTCACAATTGAATTCGTGTACACGAGGCGAGAGATAAGGTGTGTATGTATAATGTGTAGAGAAGGAGGAGAATTATTGAATTAATTATTTAAGGGTCGAATCCACAGTCGCTACTTATAGGATAGGAAATTCCTTAAGCGAAAACTAAACGCTTATAATAAACAGACGCTTAAACAAATTTCGTATTCACAAACGACTCTTATAGCACTCCGTAAAATGCTCGCTTA
>JAQGAZ010001620.1:0-26517 GCA_034692225.1 Polydesmus complanatus
AACAATAGAGTGAAAGAAGGTAGAGAAAGAGTAGGTCGTTGACCGCTGAAGTGACCATGAAAACCTCTTTCCAATACAATAAAAAGTTGTACTTTTTTTTAAATACTGCGCACGGCCATTCGCAACAATGTTTTTATTTCGAGATGTAAAAAAGGAGATTCAATTGCTTTAAATTAAAGTCGATTAATCGACTCAAGTATTATTCATTGAGGCAAAATGCATGTTATGTGTGGTCTCGCCGATTTTCCAATAAAAAGTAAAATGAAGACCGGTTCTCATTGGTCTCTGATGAAAGAATAAAAAACAACTTCTTTTCCTTAATATCTATTCTACCCTTGACAGTTAAAATATACATTGTATATTTTATATATATATATTTTTTTTGGATAAACGATGCATGTTTTTTAAAAGCTTCTTTTCTTTTTTGAGTACACGTGTAGCATAAAAAAAAAAAAAAAAGAGAAAAAAAATCTGGTTCTGATAATAAGGGTAAATAATGTAGAAAAATAAAAGTAAAATTTATTATTTGCGCTCAACCTGTTTTTGTTATTGTTGTCGCGAGAATAAAAATCAACTAATGAATTTTGAAAAAGTTGGAAAAAAAAACAAGATGTTCTCAAATCGTTTTCCTATCGATAATAAACTGAATACTGTATTTACAAGTTACAAAATTAAAAAAAAAAAAAAAAAGTGTAGGCGTTGTCCGAACGCAAGTTCAAGTGCTCATCACAATCATTTTGACTGTCGCTTAACTGCCCAATTAAGAATCTTTTTAAAAGCTTAAGTCTGCCCTTGGTAATTGCGGGTGCGTATCCATTAATTTGGACGCCATGAATATTATGAGAAAGGCGTTTCTACCGCGCACGGTTTTTTTTATTTTCAAAATCGACATTCAAGGGAAATTAATTTGTTTAAATTTCTTCAGTCACAAACGAACGTCCAAAAACATCGGGCGTCCAAAATGATGACCCGCTGCGGTAGTTGTCTCGTCAACCTATTATTTATTGTCTCTAGACTGTGAGAAGATGTCGACAACTTCAAACCACGAGAACAATTATTATTATTTTTATTAATAACTTAATTTGAACTCGTTTCAGCACTGTCACCATCTTCATTTTCTACTTTTATTAGCTACATGCCCATAGTATATACTTCCATTAGTCTAATGTATATATACCAGTCACGCCATAATATGCAGTTAAATGGGAGATCGAAAGGAGCATCAAACAGATGAACCAGTTAAAAATGATTACAAACTTCCTTTCCATAAGAAAGCTTTTTATTTTGATTTGAAAAGAGTTTCAATAAATCAAAACCACTTGTGTATCTTTCAATAAGAATTTCAGGCGTGGAAATGAATTAACAAAACACGATAGAATTAAATTCAACTCTATATAATATATGGTGCTTTTGCTGTTTTTTCAACTTATGATTTCCCCCTCCACCAAGCAAACACTTTTTAAGGAAACCATTTTTTTAAAAAACAAAAATAGTGAGTTTGCGGTTAAGCGTTTATTGCTCATTCTTATACTGACGTCACTTCTTTTGACGTAAGAGTTCGAATTTTTATGTTTTTTAACTGTTTATAATTATAAACAGTTAAAAAAAAGGATTAAATTAATTATTCTTAAATTTGTAATGACGTCGGAAGTTTTTAACAAAAAATGCAAACACAATTCTTTCATGAATTTCTTATTCTAATGACGTCATAAGCATAAAAAAATCAAGGAAATTAACGTCGATCAGAATGACACTGCATCTCATACACTCCACAAGTTTTCTATTTAGATAAATTCCTATCTTGAAAACGTTCAAAGTGAATTTATTATTTACTATTAGGTGTATGCATGACAAATATTGAACAATCTTGAAAAATAATAATTTATCAATCACACTTAAGTACGAAACCAATAAAGCCATTTTTTTTTGTTGTTGCCGAGTAAATACATAATCCAGAGAATGTATGCTGACAAAGCAAAATATTCAAGGCTAAATTCGCATACTTGTCTCATAATATGCGCGGAAGTTGTATTGTATTGTATATTCGCCCAAAAAAATTTATTTACTATAATGTATGGAAAGTGTGAACCTGCCGGTCTTTATCTGCGCGCATTTTTTGTTACATAACGAATGAAAGCAAACACAACAACCAATTTCAAATAGAACGTGAAATAGCACAATTGGAATTAAATTACCGTATTAATGTTTTTTAACCTGTACTTTCAGGTAAGAAAAATGAGCGAGTGACCAATTTTACTTCCCGTTTATAAAACCACAAAAACAAATTTAATTCCCCGCTTTTTTTAAAAAAAATAAAAAAATTTGTTTACAAAAAAAACTTTTTTTTTTGTAAGAGTAAAATTTGATACTGTATATAATTTTTAATTACCGTAATTTCACTTGCCAAGTTCGTTTAAATAAATCAGTCGAGTGCAGAACCGTAGCTGATGAAAGATATATATCTCAAGGAAATGAAAATAATTAAAAAAAAAAAAAAAAAAAAAAATCCAAAATTTACGATGCTTTATGAAAAAAGTTGGGTATTAGAAAAATGATGTTTATGTGAACAAGTATAAAAAAAAAATCGTAATGTAAAAAAGCCGAACTTTTTGCGTGGGTTGTGTTTCAACCTCATCAGTTTTCATCAAGTAGAACCTACGTAAGATTTGAGCAAAGTTCAACTTACGTGTATTTGGTTGCCACCCAATAATCTAGTTTTATTCCATTTTCCATATCATCTATTTGTTAAACAATGAAATTAAAATCAATGTTCTTGTCGCAATGCAGAACGGTTAAATCGAGTTGGATTGAAAAATCCAGCGGCCACCATTTCGGTCGAATGGGGTTAAATATTTGGCAGCTGTCATTATAAATAAATAAATAAATATCCAACTGAAAATTATTTTCTCACGTCCAAGCACTGTTTCTTGAATGACAAACTTGAATATAACAATAAAAAAAAATCTCTTTTTATATTATACCGGTAGCTTGAAAAATCTTGAACGTAGTTTCTACGCTGGCTTGAGCCTTTAGGACGTGCTAATAATTGAGGGGAGAGCTTAATCCCGTAATCTAGTTCTTCTTGAACCCAAAAAAAATTCCTCGTTGTTCCCAATCACTAACTAGGTTATCCATTAGAAGGGTGCCACTTAGTCTTAGCCTCTTAGGACCACAATAGGTGGCAAGAAATGTCAATAGAATATTATTAGAGAGCCTAAAGCCTGTTGGCGTTGGTTTAACGCCTGGACTTATTTAACAAATTCATGTAGTAATTTCAATGAAGATATTCGAGAGCTTTCAAAGTACAAAATGTCGAATCTGGATGAATGAACACATACCGGGAGTGACATTCTGAATCTCCGAATCCTACAGGATACATGCCCAGTATTAGAAAAAAAAAAACTTCCGAAATTCTCAATTCCAATTTGAAAGACTTTTAAAGTTTTCGTTTTATTATTTATTTATTTCTATTTAAAAAAAAAAATAAACTGAGCTATTTTATCGATCAACTTTAATTTATGTAAACGCGGAGTTTAGTGGCATTATAACGAGTTTCGAATGAGTAATTTAATTAGGCGTGGCTTTCCTTTTTTTTTTTTTTTGGCGTTAAAAATTTTATATTGTTTTTCTAAATTTCCGTTTCTGAGGAAAATCGTTTAGGTGTAGGCTGCAATAGGTGAGAGTGAACATGGTGAGATAAAAGCCGGCGTTGAACCCCTTCAAAATGATAAAAGGTTGGGGGTACCGGTATCAGAGAAGGGAACCACCGGCGTTCGAAAATCGCCGAGGAGGAATGAAGAAGTAGAAAAGGGAAAATTTGACACATGAACGATGATGATGATGTTCGTTTCGCTTACTCGCTTTTCTCATCCATGTTTGCAACAACACAAAAAAAAAAAAAAAAGAGAAACAACAAAACCCTCTCTCTCTCTCTCACTCACTCGCTCACTCTCTCGTGCGGAATATATTTTTTTTATTTCTGTTGTTGTCCCATTTGATTTCATTCAAACGTCATGCCCACATAAACACGTGTTTATGTATGCAAGCTGATTTTGTTGGAGGTTTAAACATTCCTGCACAACATCCCTTCTCGCCTGATGATTCTTTTTTTCTTTCCAAAACATAAGGTTCTTTTAAAACAAAAAAAAAAAAAAAATCGTACCTTATCCGAAACCAATTTTCTCGAAATATTTGTTTACATTTTGTTTCTGTCCTTACTATTTTTTTTCTAGCAAAAAAAAAAAAAAGAAACTCCAATAATAATCATATTCAAATCGCACGAGAGAAAAAGCATTACTTTTTGTTATATTGTATTTCGTTGCCATGAGATTTTTTTAATCAAAAAAAGAAAAAAAATTTAATAAACGAGATTAGATCGACTCCCCTAAAACAAAATTGTACCATAAAACTTGTTTAGGACGGAATCGTGCGGTACCAAGCTTTTTTTTTCCGTTCTTACAGGTTTCCTGTTTAGCAAGTTAGTGAAAATAATAATACTCGAGCCAATAATTATATAAGCTGAAAACCATAAAATTTCTCAAATCCGCTTTAAGCAGGTTTCGCTCAAAATACATGTCCGTTTCCGCGTTATATAGGGTTTCCGCTTTAAAGTTATTTTAATGGCCTTTAGGCAATAATGATCTAAACCAATATCAGTTTAACAAGAGGATTTTTAAATCTACATCGGCGAATATGACAGCTGAATGTGTGATAATAATTATTGGCTTACAGTAAATTTATTGACAAGTTTTAATATTAAGAAAATCACATTCTCCTTGAAATAATTCCTTACGTGCCTCTCGTTACGTTTAAAATAATGGAGACGTCAAAAAAAAAAAATGTTATGAAAAGTTAATGAGCCATTTTTTTTTTTTACTCCATGCTTAAAACTCAAAAAAAAAAAAAGTTGACAAATAATGAAAGGCAAAAAGTGGAAGAAAATGAAAGTTTAAATCAAAAAGACAAGAGAAAAAAAAAAAGGGTTTGTGCGCATGAACGAACGGTGCGTGCGCACACATGTGCTTGAATTCCAATATAGAATGTGAAAAAGCAAACAGAAGAATAAAATAGGAACGTCACCCGTTTTGTTTACACGCTGTACAAATAAATATTGACGCCAACAATATGTCCGTCCGTGGAGGGTGTACTGTATAGAATTCTACACATAGACCTCACTGTCTATACAAATTATTATTGTGTCTTCTTTCCCCTCCCCCCAACCCCCTCTCTCTCTCAGATTCCGCTCTGCGTCTTCGTATTTTCGAAGCTGCATCTTTGTAGGATTGTTTTCGTTTGCTAAAACCCACCGAGCATTCCGAAATAATTTTGCGCCAAATTTTGAGTTAAAAATCAGAATGAATTCCGTATTTCTTATTTAAGATGCAAAGCGAGATCTTTTGGGACTTTATATTCCTAACTCTTCATTATGTTAATAATTCGATTAAATTCGGAGTGTAAAAATAATGATACCCCCGGAACGAAATAAATCGGGTCAGTAAAGTTGAATATAAAGACTGAAGACGCCAAACTTCAATTGGCATCACATTTCATATCTCTATACTTTTCAAGTTTTAAATTTCACCGTATAAAAAAAAAAAAAAAATTAAAAAAAGTGCGGGTGGTGGAATAAAAAAAAAACCAACTCTATTCGTAAACATTAAACGTAGAAGAACTTTGCTCATCATCAGCAAAGACCGATAAGTTATAATCATATACAGTACATGGTGTTCGCAAAAAAACCGTACCCCACTGAATTCGTATTAAATCCTTTTAATAATGTAAATATTTGAATGACACGTGGAAAAACTTTACTTTATTCACTTTTTTAATACAGTATTTAATGGGTTCTATTCCGTGTTTAAAATATCCACTTCCGGCCTCAACACAAGCATTATACCCACACACTATGCCTGGTCGCATTGATTTCCAGCATCATCATTAAAAGGATTTAATAGTACGACCAGAAATGTTTATTTTTTTTTACGGACACCGTGTATATTATATAAATTAAATATATGTCTGCGTTTTATTAAAATTATTATTATGACGTTTCCATTCAGTTTTATCATCAATCGATCATCGACAACAAATTTAATATCAATAATTATTATTAAACTATGCTTAAATTTCGTTACCCATCACTTGTTTTAATCTAGATTAATATATTATTTACCGAGATCAAATTTTCAATAAAAAAATTTTTTTTTTAAAAAAGATGAAGATTTAATAATTTACTACTAAGATTTTTTTTATTATCAAGTGAAGAGCTCAAAAAAAAAAAAAAAAAAGATACGCAGATGACTCAGAAATGAATCTGCTTACATAATCTCATTTTAAGAAGTAGCCCCATAAATAATATTAGTCACGAGGTGTTTAACAAACTGAGATATATAAAGTGAGAAAAACGATGGATTAAATAAAACTAGATCAGTGGGTGGCGACCAAATGTGAGGCTGTGTGTAGTTGTTGTTATGAAAGCCACCCGTTTGTTCCAGCAGCGTTGCTCCCCCATATGGTCTTTTCATCTGTGATGGTCGCGCGCAGTCAAAAACAAAATATATATATATAAAAAAAACTAAAAAGATTTCCTGTGCAAACTCGTTCATTTTGTCTGTCTTCATCCTACATCTTTCTGGATGAAAGCCAGAGGAAGGATCGGAAGAAGCCAGAAGAAGCGCAGGATAGGTAAGGAAAGAGAGAGCGAGAGAGAAAAAAACCCCCCAGAGTTGTGTGTAGTCAGACAAGAGTTAAATTTTAAATGCTCCCCAATTGTACTCTATATATTTCCCATTTATTTTTGCTGCGTTTGTAAATAGCACTGCCAAACCCCCCCGACCCTACTCTAACCAACTATAACCTACTCCTCTCCTATGCACTATACACAATATTCGTCGTACTCCCAGCTTTTCACATACATCAAAACTTCCCAATTTTTGCCTGTCGAAACCTTGAAAAAATAATGCTACAGAAATTGGTTTTCTGTTTATCTCTCTTCGTGGAATTTTTTTTTTTTTTATTTTTTATTTCTCCTCAAAATAATACGCAATTACAAATTATTTAAGTCGTAAAAAAAAAAAAACCTTGTATTTTTCACTTTTCTAATGGGAATAAAAAATAATATCTTAAAATACCACATTTTTTTTCCACAAAAAAAAAAAAAAAAACAATTTATAAAATAATACTGATTTATATATGTAATTCGATATAATTGAATGAAAACACCTTTAGCTGTGCTTTTGTTTTAAAAAAAAAAATTTTTTTTTTTAAATTAATGTAAGTAAATGGCTTTTCAAAAAAAAAAAAAATAAATAAAGGTTAAAAAAAAAAAAAAATATTAAAAACAAACCCTTTTTTTGCATTGGATTTTACTCCTAAAAATCTAGAAAGAGCTTTATTATTAAATCTTATTTGCTGGAAATTTTAATCTCGCTTAATAAAAGTTTTTTCCCCACCCAAACTTTGAATGAAAGCATGAGTGGCTTAATCCAGATTAAAGAAATTAAAAAGACACGCGGGGAAATAATTGTTTATCTAAACTAAATCCCAAATTAGAAGCTCATTTCGAACGAGGCTAATTGTTGATATTTTGATCCTTTTTTTTTTTTTTTTCTCCCTTCTTTTTTTTTTTTTTTTTTTAAATTATTTTAAAAAAAGAAAATGCACTTATTTTAGCTTTGAATAAGCCGGAAACTAACTTAACAAAACTACAAATAAGGTGATTATTAGAAGCAAATTTTAATCTCATTTTTGTGGCCACCAAAATCGAGATTAAGAAATGAATGGTGGAACATATAAAATATCCGTTATATAATTATTATTATTATTACCGTATACAGTACTGTATAATATCCATGTTTTACGATCCGATCGATTTTTTTTTTTTTTTGAACGAGATAAGCTCTGATTTTAAGATAATATCATATCTGAACAAGAACGACTCTACAGAACGATGCAGAAAAAATTCCCCCTCACATTAAATTTACGGTATTTTTTTAATATAAAAATATTACCGGTATTCGAGATTTTTTATTATTATTATTACAATCGGAGAGCAATAAGTGTACTGCCCATACAATATTGTTTGAGCCAAGTTTATTGCTCCTTTAAATTCCCCCCATCTAAAAGCATTTTGCACTTGCGCGCACACACTGTATTGATAAACAATATTGGAGCCTTCGCAGTGTAAAATTTTTTTTATGATGTTGGAGGGGGGGGGGGATTTAATCCCTGCTAACTAATATTCTTAAGCATCAGCAAGGTAAAAATAAAAAAAAAATAAAAAAAAAAATTCCTCGGAGAAAGCGCGGGTAGAAAAGCAGGTAGAAGAAAGGCGACGGTCGACTTGTTTTTATGGACTGAGTATTATACCGGGAGTTTGCGGTTGAAACGCCAAACGTTACCTTACGATTTAATCCTTAAGCTTATACAATTATAATTATTCTTTGAGATGGGTGGTAAAACGTATAATGACAAAAAAAAAAAAAAAAAATTTGGCGATCGGTAAATAAATTCCTGATCGAGCGCAAACTCTGTACGCCACTTGTAGCACAACGATCATGCAATAATTCACAAACCCTTATGTCATCAACGTAATTCTTAACCGTCGTAATCCTAGCAGCGCAAAAATGCATATGTTCAAAACAAAATAATATCTTAATTACTGTATTCTTTTGGAAGAAGCCTACAGTATATAGCTTTCTTAAAATATTTTTTTCTTTCTTTCTTTTTCGGTTGCTCTGTTTACTTTTTAGCGAATGCGTATAAATAGAATGTCTGGATTAATTAACCAGCGAGTATTATTGGAGAAATAGTCATTTAAGTTGACGAGACTTTCTATTAGGCTAAATTATTATTATCGTGCTTTCAAATTTTAGTTTAACCAGCCATTAATTATTATTTAAAAAGACTGAGTGGGGTAAATGCTTGTGTTGAGACCTGAAGAGGATATTTGAAACACGGAATTAGAACAGTTCAATGTTAAAAAAAATCCGTTAAAGTAAAAATTTTCCCATGTGTTATTCAAATATTTTTTTTTATTATTGTACGAATTTAATGCTGATTTAGTTGGCTTCATTTTTTTTTCCGTACACCGTGTATACTAATACTGTATTACAATTATTAACCTTAAAAAAACCCCTCAAAAGCTAATAATTAGTAAGTGGATTTCTTTAATCAAAAGCACAGCAACCGCATAACAATTATTATTACACAGTCAATTTTCATAACCAGTTAAGTTATAAAATAAAAATAAAAAAAAAATTGACTTCAAACTTTCGAAACTGTTTTATGTCCAATAATGGTGAAAATAGATATTGAGCACAGTAAACAAACCTGATAACATTATGGAGCGGGGGTAATGATGTAGTTCACTTATTATTATTTTAGGTCAAATGTATACTTTTAAAAGAAAGGAAATAAATATATATATTTTATTTAAAAAAAAAAAACCAAAAAAAAAAAAGTTTTGTATCCAAAACAAATTTATTTCAAAACATTTAATTTTTTTATTGTTCAATATAAAAAAAATTAATCCGAAAAAAATTTTTAAAACCGATTTTTTTTTTTCAAAATTATTCAAATACCTTTTCTTTTAATAATAATAATAATAATAATTATACAAATAAATACTGTAATTATTATTTTTAGATTAGATTAATAATTGTTTTTTGTTTCTCTCTCTTCTGGTGAATTAAATTAATATTATGCTGGAATCGCCTATAATTACAATGATTTCGTGTTGATTATAAGCTTATTAATAATGATGATGCAAACAAGAACGTTGATAACAAAAATTTAAAATTGACAAAAAAAAAAAAAAAAAATTGCATTATTATTTTTTTTTCGAAAAAAAAAAATTGAAAGGGTCAATTGAAAATTATAGTTTGTGAATAAAACAAAATTATAAGGTAGCTAACCCAACTATGTAAAAAAAAAATGATGGTGCCGGTACATCCCCATGTCTTAATAATAATGTTATGAGCGCCAGAAAAAAATTTTACCATCCATATAAATACTTTTTTTATTTTTTTAAATAAAAAAAAAAATCTATTTACGTTATTTTAAGTTTTGTTTTTTTTCGTTCATTCAAAAATATAGACTGTTAATTCTAAAAATAATTTATAACTTTCTACATTTGATTGTGCGCACAATTCCATGGAAGTTGAGCTCACTTTTATATAATTATAAATTTCGTTTACAATTTTATAGAAATAACTTAAAAGCCCAAAAAAGCACATGTTTTTAAGGGGGTATTAAAAAAAAAATAATAAAATAAAAAATTCCAACCATATTTTTTTTGTGTGTTTTCTGTGCTAAACGATGCAAACCTCGTCAAAAAAAAAAAGATGCGTGAGGATCTGGTTCAACTTCATCGATTATTTCGCGCGTCTCTTTAGCATTTTATAAATCAAATTTCTGTTTGAAAGTTCTGTTAGAAATTCCGTACGATATTATAAAAATTATAATTAAGAGTTAATTATTATCATTGATACGAGCAAAATATAAGAGAAATGGTTAGAGAAATCATCTTACCAGAATAATAGTAGAATCTCTCTGCTGCTGGAAATCGTTGTGTAAATGCATATATAAATCCTAGTAAACCTCTCGTCCTTTTATTCACGAGATGACTTTATGCACATTAAATAAAAAAGATTCAAATTATCGATCCGTAGTAGCATTGATAACTTGTTGCTTTTTCATTTTAATAAAAATCGTATATTTGTGTCGATCGATCGGTTAGTCGTCGCGTAAACTCGAGAGACAAACCCGCGAAATGATTTTTTTTTATTATTCTCCTCTTTTCATCCGTGTTTACGTTTTTGCATCTTTTGATTCGATGATGCGCTCAGAGTGCTGCCATCTCGTGTTGGAAAATATTAGTTCCGCTGCAGCTTCACTTCCGGTATACGTCAAAATCTCCTAAACCACCTTTTCCTTACGAAGTGCTATACCACGTCACCTCAAAAAGGTACACGACAAAAGGAGTCATTAAAAAAAAATATATTAGTTACTACTTTGTCGTGAGCCTTTTTGCTGTGATTTCCTATTGAACGTGATATTTTGGAGGTTTCGACAGCCACCCTTTCTTTTTCTCACTGTCGTGCCCGTGCGGTTGATTTTCGTCTTTGAGGTTGTCTTCGTTTCCTAATTCATAGTACGTATTTTGCATGGAAATAATATTTTATTAATAATAATTAATAGTTTGAATCTAATATTGGATTTAAAGATGCAGGGGACGGTTAAAGTTACCGGCTTGTTTCATTTGGTGGCGAGAAATTGTGTTCGGGTGAATCTTCATCGTAACCTTGGAGTCAGCTCCGTCGCTGCACAAAAATTTGTAGATCCCATTCAGAAACTTTTTGTGGATAAAATTAGGGAATATGCTCAAAAGAGCAAGTAAGAAGAATAATTTTAAAGTTTTGCTATTACTTGTTGATATTAAGAAATTTTTCCGTTGCCATATACGCCAACATGCTCAAAATATTATCAATGTAGGCTACTACCAATAGTTAAATTATTGTATCAGAAAACCTTTTTTTCGTGCATATTTAGATTTAAACTACTGTAGCTTAAAAAGTAACGTCTACAAATTAAGAGTTTGTAATTTTAGTAATTGGTATTTACCAAATAATTTTATTATAAGAGAAATGTTGGAGGCTTAGGCGCGGAGAAATGACTGGAAATGCATTAAAAATACAGTACTGATATTTTATAAATTATTCATATAAGGTCTAGTGGAAACAAATTGTTCGAAGCGTCTTCGGAAATAACCAAAGAATTCGACGAAGACTTAAAACGTGTGGAGAAGCAATACGGCGGTGGAAAGGGAGTCGATTTAAACAAGTTTCCTACGTTTAATTTTCCAGGTAACAAATACAGCGCGTAAAGAGTTTTGCATTATTTACGGTAATTATATTTATTGCAGAGCCGACCATTGATCCGATTAATTTAGATAAGAAGTAATAATGCACATTGCAACAGTAGTTGTCACAGTTTCTATATAATATTAATATCAGCGTAAAATCACAATTTGTTTCTTTCAAAAACTGTACAGTTTAATCAGTAGAAAAAATGTATTTACATTAAAATGGCAGTGTATACAATAGCAAAGCGTTATAATAATTTACATTTTTAATTCGTTAAGATTCGTATTTAATAAGCCAGTTAGTGATTTCTTCCAGTACCGGCATATGGAATTCTCTATATTATTAACAGTAGAACAATATGGTCATAAAATAATTTTTATAAATTAAATATCGAATTCATTACTTGGATATATTATGGAAAATGTTCATAATTTGAGCAAAATCTTCATTTGATAGTAAATTAGAATAGCTTCCTCCACAAGAACAACGGGTAGACATGTGATCAAATTTAATCTAAAGAAAGTTTTGAGAAAAAGTTATAAAATACAATTCTTTTCGCCACGATACTATTTCAAATTAATCAAAAATTATACTTGGTGACATCTGGTACACTTTACATCCTGGAGAACGTAAGACATGGATTTTTTGTTTATACAAGTAATCATCATAGTCTCAATTTCAGAAGTTATATAATTGTTTTCACACTTGGGACACTGCCAGAATGGCCTAAAAGTAAATTCATTTTAAAACCTTGCAAGTAAATTTTGCAGTATATTATTTTGTACTTACACTTTATCATCATCATACACAATATTAGCATCCTTGCATAAATCTAAGTCTCTGCAATGATTACAGGCTTGACAAATAACCTATTAATAAATACAAGCCTTATTAAAAAGAATTGAAATTGGTAAAATAAGATTTCTCGCGTGATTAACTCTATATTTACCTCCGGTAATATGTAAGATAAACAAGGGTCTTGCCATTGTGATTCCTTACTAAATTCACCTATGTTAATTAATCGCAACAAATCTCTTCTTAATTTTATCACTTGATTTTCTATACATGTATCCAGCGATAAAACCTGGAAATAGGTTAAATGAATTGATAAAAGTTATTAATACTGCACACAACGAGTAAACACATAATTTCACATACTTTACACAAGGCCTTAATTAATTCCAATGCTGGATTTGTAACAAAATTGTTGGCATTGTTGGCTCTGCTAAAAATTCCTGAATCGTCAATCTCTTTAGGCCACTTATTATGAATCCGCTGAACAATTCTATTAACAAACAAGAATTCTATTATTTTTCTGAAAACTTATTTTTATAATAGTAATTACAGAAAAAGTTTTTGAGTCAATTCCTCGTGTAAGAATCGATTAGCATAGTCTTCAATTTTTGCGTTAACATCGTTTGGATCAATATTAGTTTGTGTTTGCGATGAATGCTTCCTTTGTACTGGAGTATCTCCGGGTAACCAAGTTGCATATTCATCAGAAGTTTTCGTGTAAATAGCACACAGATAACTGGCAATTATTTGATTAAAATTATCTTGACACGTAGTTTTAGCATTTAAGTGTTGAACTATGTTCCAATTCATTTCCACTGCAGTCTGGAATAATCAAATTTAAGAAGTTAAATGAAACGGTTAATTATTGTTGTTGAGGTAGCCTTCTAACTTTTTCTTCTTCGGAATCCGACTGCTCTAGATCGCTGTCACATTCATGTTCCTCATCAGCCTTTGATGTAGATAGACTTTTATCAGAGTCTTTATCGGGCTTAGGAAGCTTTCCTTTAATTCCACCGTGGTTGGACTTAAATATTTTATTGTAATATTTTTATTTATTTATACGAAATAAATAAAAAAAAATGTAACTTACAGGATCGAGCCATAATAGATATTCCCAACTGGTTTTAAATGTTATATCCAAAGTTTGAAATAATTCTTTACCAATAATTTTGTTGACAATAAATTCTGTATATGCTAGAGCATCGTCAACTCGATGCTTTTTCGTGCATAGTATAACTTTATTAAAATTGGCGTATACAATCGATGCTCCAAATCTTTGAAATTCGGCAATTAACTAAAATACAGATAAAGTATTTAGTTAAATTAGTAAAACATTTCAGTTTGTTTAAAACTTACTTGCATAAATAGTTTTTTCATTAAACTGTGGAGTATTTTTTTCAAAGCTGGTTCATAGAATAGCGATCGAGAATTTCTTAACCAACTAAATACAAAAAAAAAAAAATCGTTAAATTCTTGATAGGACTGAAGAATAATTTGCTTGACGAACCGATAAAAGTGAATTATTTGGAAGTCGGCGAATACGTTTTGAAATTGAGACACTTCCCGTAACCAGCTCTGTACCATAGTGCGTAAAATTCTTAAAAGGGAAAACTTATACAATTTGTTCTTGCTGTTATAAGTAGCTATATTTTTTTTACTTGAAGGCCCCAGAGCATAAAGCCGTTTCATCATAGCTAGCTAAAGATGTTGCTGGTCCTACTCCTCCTATCATATCTTCTAGTGAAACTTGAGGAAGAGCGTTAAAAGCCACTGATGAACTTGTACCCTCCAATTCGTAAATTTGATTCGACTAATTAAGTTTAAAAATAGTTACTTAAATTATAAACACATTTTTAAAAAATATATATTTTTTCTTTACCATTAAAAGCGCGTTCACTGCTAGACTTTCAATATCTAATTCCACACATACACTGTTATAAGCTCCCCGATTGTTTATTTCAACTCCAGAATATTCTTCAAACTCAGCAAATAACCTAATTTTATATTAAAAAAAATGTAATCTTTTTAATCAAAATATTTAACTGTCTTAATCGATTAACCTGTTATCATCAGCCTCTTTCCCTCCAAGATCAGGTCTTTCAGAAGTTGAACACCACCATACATGATTATGTTTTTTCAAATGTCTACCCAAAAACAAATCTGCACCAAACATAGTAGCATCATTGGGCATATTACCAACCGGGATATGAAAATAACGACTTTGTTCCGACATAGCCTACGAAATTATAAAAGTGCATTTTTTAAGATTTTGATTCACACCGTATTTATCAGAATAATTGTGTTTTATATTAACTGTCAAAATGCCATCGAGATTAAGGTAATGTCCGATCATTGTCCTTGCTCCAACTCTTTGCCAATCCAATACATTATAAAGCTTGTCACTAAAATAAATAATTGTTGCTATCAAACTATTTCGAAGCATATATTTTAAAATCACTCACTGATCTGAAACATGCACAGTTATGACAGGAAAATCTCCAAACGCTGGCATCAAATTGACGACTTGTAAATAATTAAGAGGAGATTGAAGAGCAATAGCGGTAGGACTTCGAATTTCATCCTTATACTTTTTAAGATGAGTTTGTAATAATCGATAAACCTTTAAATAAAAATCATGATTTAAAATTAGAAACCGTAACAAAAAAGTTGCCCAAAGTTTTTCTACCTGTTTTGCATCTGTTTGAAATGAAATATCAAAAGTATGGTCTTTTGCAGGCAAAATTTCTTCATCCCCTCCATCTGCAATTCTTAGTTAGGGACATAAAAATTTAATATTAAACCAAACAGTTATTTCGGTAAATTATTTTTAAAAAACTTACTTAATATTACGTTCAGAGTTGAAAAGTGAAACCATATTTGGCATTTGATTGCTTCGAACTGTATCAACAACGATAATGAAACTTTTTTTCAACAAAGGAAAAAATAATCCATACATGGCTTTTTGTCCACTAAAATAATGAAATAAATAATCTCATTATATAAACTAGTGAATAATTATTGTCATAGCACTTACGAAATGTAATGGTATAGATAAATAAATTTTAAACTTCCTGGTAATAGATAGGAATGTTGAACGAGAGATTTAAACTCCAGATACTCAAGATTAAAATGTTCCATGTCCTATTAATAGTTAATTTCTTTAAAATGTTACAAAATCAAAGTTTTGCAGTTTTTTTTTTAACCTTGGCTGAGAGTTTTGGGGCATACTCTTTAGCTACTTTGCAAACACATCCAAGATCAACAAGCGCTCTAAAAAGCAATGGCACTTGCGTCTCATAAATCCCTTCTATATTAGGCGTAGCAAGATCAGTTAAAAGATCACTAAATGTAAAGATAAATATTATTTTAAGTTCTGTTGAAATTTTAAGCCAGTTCTACTTTTTATGATCGATATAAAGTTCTTCAGGGATGGAATACTTGTAAAAATTGAACATGGGATGAGCTCTTGGTAGAATTCGGTTTACTTTTTTCCAAACTAATTCAGGAAAAAATGTAAAACAAAAATCTTTATTGAATTTGCTCAAAATTTAAAATAGTATTGTTACCTTCTCCAGAATTTTCAGTCTTAGGTGCCCGCTGGTTAATATAAAATATTCTCGGTACTGTTAATTTAACTAAATTTATCTCGTTGCCAACTAGAGCCCATAAATGGAATAAGCCAGGATGAGCAGTTTCCGCTATCTAGAATTATGTTTTATAAAAATACGTTACGTAAAAAAAAACCCTTTTAAATCACCTGAATAATTTGCCAAGGACTATTAAGTAAAGTTTGTTGAGTCCGACGCAAAAACTGTCCTACAGAGGTTGACTGTTTCCTCGGTATACTGGCATCTAATGTTCCTCCACTTTCTATCCTTCTATTTTCACGTTGAAAGTTCCACTTTTTTTTATGATATGCAAGCCAAACTAAATAACTTTCCTAAATGAAACGTTTTTTTTAAATTACGTTAAGATAAAAACTGAATTAATTTATATAATTATATTTTTAAAAAGTGCTAACTTTTGTAGAACCCATTGCTGGAGGTGGTCCCAAAGCCTCTCTCCATGATAAGTTCAATCGGGAGTTTTCTGGTATATTCGAAGGGGTTTGACGTTTTCTTTTATTAGATATTGGTATGGGATTCTTAGCAGATTTTAATGGAGGTGATGATGAGGATAGAGCTATATCTTCAATATCTTTAACAGTACTGTTGTCAATGATTTCTTTGTCAGGTGCTTTTACACTAAATATTTCATTAATTCTCCGTTGTCTTAAAACATCATTCTTTTCTACAAGTTTTTTATGGAGCCAATCAGGATGCGGGATCCTAGGAACGGGATTCGCGATCTAATGCATTAATAAAAGATTATTAATAAATACCGGTATTTAATTAAATTTTTTAGTACATACTCCTTGTAAAGCGGCAGGAATCGTAACAATTTTTTGAATGGTGCTTCCCAAACGTTCAATGTAATAATTCCAATCTAAAATGTCTCTTATATCAATGCTATCAATTGATGGCAATTTCAACCATTTCTTTATATAATGCCTGCATACTGAAGGTTCGGTTTGAAAAATAGCTAAAGGAATTGCTCTTCACGAAATAACAAAAATCATATAATATTATACTTTTTTTTTTGTATATATTTATATATACCGTTCAGTTACTGGTGCGCCATCAGGCTTTTGAGAAATGATGTATCTACAGCTCAAACCGGCGTCTTTGCCCATCTGATCACCCAAAAACTCTGCTAAACGTTTTGCAGTTCTGATGGAAGTAGATTTTTGCTCGCCATATTCTTCCAATTTTTTGCTCATGCTTCGATTTTCAGAAATTAATTCAAACAATTCTGAATCTGGCATATTTTCGGCCTTAATTAATAGTATTAAAATATAAATTAAAACGTTTTTCGCATGCTATCATAGACTGCTTGTAACAATACAAACTTTATTGTACAAAACATCCAGCCAATAATCAGCAACTTTTGCCACGGACGCATAACATTCCTCTAGCGTTCCTCCTTTTAAAAATGCGTCAAATACTGAAGATTGAAAAATTTTTACAAGCTGTAATTCTCCTCTACGTTTAACTTCAAATCCCTTAAGTTCTGCCAAAGAGCCATCGAAGTTGAAAACTGCGTATCTATTAATCAAGTTAATTAGTATAGCGACATCAACTTGACATGATTTTGAAACAAAACCTTTTCTTTATTTTTTTCCCTTCTTCTTTTGACGCCGGCAATACCATTCCTAAGTATGGTCCATCAACTTCAAAAAAAATAGAATTTTCGCTCTTTTGAACATAAGTCAAACTTGCAGAATCCTCAAGCTCTTGGTATTGATGATTTGTAAAATTTTCCTAAAAATTGTTTGAATATAGATAGCAAAAAATAATTGAACAAATAACCATTAAATACCTTTATCATCATATTTAGCATAGCTCCCGGGTAAGAAATAGTTAACTTTGATTTTTTAGCGTTTTTTGTATGAAAAGTAAAATTTTCTGGAAAAGAAGCTGGTAACATGCACCAAATTCCATCAGTGTCGAGCTCTAAGGGGCGCCTTAAAATAACGAAATAAATTTCACAAATATAACAAAAACTTACTCACTTATTTAAAGTATACGCTTACCCAATTTTTTCTACAATTTCTCTGGCTTTTCTAATAATATTAGCACCTGTGTGGCAAACTATTCCTGCCATTTCCATACTGTACCACCTTGCCCTGGTAATTAATACAACGCTATTAAATCTCAAATTCAATTAGAAAATAATGATCGTTTACCCTTTTCTCATAACATAACCATAAAATGAGTTTAAAATGCATTTATGGGCCAATTGTAAAGAGTCAAATAAAACTTCTTTATTTTTAGCAGATTTTATGGCTGATGCATCATTTTGTGCCACAGCTTCAACTACTTTGGCTTTGGCAACCTTTACGTAAACAAAATTTTTAAAAAAATATTCATCCATTATTTTAACCATTAATTACTTTATGTTGAGCCTTAAACTGATATCTTCTATCTCTAAAAGCTCGAACTGTATCAACATAAAAGGAATTTTCTCTTTGACAAACAGTTTGCAATTTTTCTTCAATTCTGGTCACTCGCACTTTTTTATACGCTTTTCGGCAATAATCTAAAAATAAAAATATTAGTAACATTAATCTAAAATTCAAAACAAACAAAGACCAGCTAAGCGCTTTTTTTCGACTTCAGCTCGTTCTTCTTTTCTTAATTGATGGAATGCTCGCGGCTTATCTCCATCTACCACTGGAGGAAATTTTTCCATTTCCAACTGTTGCTTTACTCTTTGAAATTCCCCCCTAGTTGCAGGCACTATAAAAATTAATCAATACAATCGTGCTTCTTTTTTTCTAACAGCTCAATACAAATTTACTAAATTCCCCTCTCCACGTCCATGTCATAGGTCTTTGACAAGTAGATCCAGGCTTGTTGAAGTCACACGCAGCGCAATCAACTTCGTTGACCATAGCGTAAGGCTACATTGCAAACTATTTAATCAAAATACATATTTTTATTGCAGGTGATTGATTACCTGTAGCCTATTAGTTAAAATAATGTTTGGATACATAGCACCAACGTCCAAATGATAAATAAGAGGCTTTTCAAGGCGTGTTGAACAATCTCTAAGTGATGATAATTGCTTCTCTAATTCAGTGCAAATCTACAGTAAATATAATTAATGTTCAAATTGCTCGTAATACTGTTCATAAATTAAGCTACATATAATTATATTGAATCCTCTCACCTCGCTAAAATTAGTGACCTCATCGATTGGAACCTTTTCCTCTTCAACAATTGCGTGCTCCAAAGTTTTAGGAATACAGTCTATCAAACGTTGAAACATTTCTGGAGCCTAAATTTTTTTTTAAAAAAAAATTAACTTGGAAAAATTTAATAAAGTAGATTTTGCTAACCGTTCTAAATCTGTAAGGAATATCCGCTCTAAAAACTCCGGATTCAAGAGCTTCCACGTGACCACCAACATAAGTTTCTTGATCGAGAACGTGACCATCATTAGTTAATTTATTTAACACCGATTCTTGTTTGTTCGGAAAAATGATATTTGCTTGAAAAGCTTCAACCATTAATAAAGCTTCACACAAAGTGCCGGATCCTTTTCTCAATACTTCGTCCGGCTCCATTGGAATAATGGTTGACAAGGCAAAAATAAAAGGGTGCACATATTTCATGTATAAATAATAAGTCGCCACCGCATCTGATACTGAGTAACTTGATAAAACTTGAGGCTGTTCGCTGGCAAATCTGCACATATCTTCTGGATCTAGCTCCACCGGATCATACCGAAGTTTAGCCTACATTGCATGTTTCAAAATGCTGATAATTTTATTCATTATAAATCGTTTAACATCACAATACCTTAGCAACAGCTTTCAAGTTTTGACTTCCTATTGGTAAGTAACTATCCCGTTTAACCCAACTTTAAAAAAAATTTAATCTAATTATAGAATTTTAGAAAAAGGATAATGTAAAATAAATAACAATTTACTTTAACGCATCCATATGTATACACGATCTACAACTATAATCTCCGTTATTTGATGAAAATCCTATCTCTTTAGCCATGTCCAAACCATGAAACGTGGCTCTTGCTTCTACAAAAGGCCTGTAAAACCAAAATTACACAAATTAAAAAATAAAATAAAACACTATTTTGAAGAAAAAAAAATACCAATCAAACATATCGCCGTTATAAGTGACAAATACATTTGGTTTCACTTCCAAAATATGATCAAAAAACCTTTGAAGAAGATTCATTTCATTTGATTCATTAAAAATATTAAAAACTCCTTCGAATTCTGGCTTTGGAGTATATTCAAATGGTTCTATATCTTTAGATATAATTTCTCTATTTGTGATTAAAAAGCCCTAAAAAAAAATTTTTAACTTGTATTTTATTTTGTGAAAAATAAGATATTTTACTTGTCCGTCAATCATATAAGAAATCATCATAATTTGATCAATAGTTGCATCCGGAAATTTTAACGGTAGTTTCGTGGTCTCGATATCGTATGCCAAAACAGTTACGTCGGGCCAGTCAATTATATCGTCCCGACGAATAATTTCTGGTATACTACCCATAACGCGTACTGCGTACCAGTGAGCGACAAAGATTTTTAAATCAATAGAGACCCGAACATGATATGGAACATCATGTTCTCTGTTAAATAATTATAAAATTTATATTTATAAATTAAATAATTACAATTAAATAATGCATTTTGATTTACCTTATATCGATCATGTTTTGCGTGTGATCAGACCTTGTTTTTGATGCATATACTTTTTCGTCTTCATCATTATAATGACTATAAAATAATAAATAAATTCAATTATTATTTAAAAGTACGGTAAGCTTTATTGTGAAGCCTACTTTTGAATTAACCCATCATATAGGGTAGCTGCACCGGCTTTTTTACGATTTTTAGCAATAATGGGATGTAAATCTTTTTTCACTTTGGACAAATCATTCATATTTAAAAAATATATTTTCAAATAAGTACGCTTTAATCCCACTAAATGGTTTGGCTATTAATAATAATTTAAAAAAAATCTATTATTATTTTACTAAAATAAAAAAAATAATACGGTATCCTTACCAAATCTAAATCCTCTTTCTTAACAATTTCTATACTTGATATAGTTCCAACATACTTCTTCGTTAAGTATGTGGCAACTTCATTTTCCGAACCCTTGTTTGTAGCAATATAAAAATATGGTTTAAATGGTAGTGATACTTTATAGCGACCTCCGTCTTCTTGAATGAAATAAAAATCAACAGCGCTAACCAGGCGCTTGTCATCGTCAAGAATTTCGGTCTGAAATAATATATAGATGTAATTTAATTACACCATGCACATTCAATAACTATAAGTTGGTTTGTACTTACAGAATGCATATTAATAAGCCATCCAATGCGTTCGGCAGATTCTCGATATCTATCGAAGCCATATTTGGTGTCAATTTCATCATTCTCGATTGAGATAAATAAACGTTTTTCTGAAGACAGCTCACTGCTATAAACGAGTCATAGAAAAAAATAATTGTATACAAGTCTAAAAATAAAAACCTTTAATAAATTAAAATACGTATTGCTTTTTGAATTCTCGGCATCCTTAGCAACTCCAATAATGCTTCGCTTATTCTTGAAAAACATTCTCAGCAGGACACTCTCGAAATTTGGACCAGGAACATAAAAAAGTTGAAAAGTTTGAAAATGCGAGACAACAAAATTACCGCCTAATGTTTGGCGCCATAATTTTCATTACGTACTTCCGTCGTATGGTATTTACTTCCGCTCTCGAAAGGGAAAAGTTGGATGTTGATGTTTTGAAACTTCTCATAAATTTAATTATTTCCGACATGATTTCCAGGTAACAACATTAATTCTGGTCATTTTAGGTAAATTAATGAGCATATTTTTATTAATGCATTCCATGTTATATGAAATAGATTTCTGAAATTGTTACCGGTCTTTCGAAAAGAACTTTCAATTTCAGCACCCAGACATATAACCACATCTGTATCGCCATTATTATTTCGATTTACTCCAATTCTATGGTATATATAATTTTTTTTTTTGTATTATTAATTGTTGTCAGACGGTCACTTGAGGTTTTATCATAAGATGTAATTGTAGGAATTCAGTATTAGCTGATTTAAGACTGACGGCGCAAGTCAATAATTTGAAAATGGTAAAGGAGATAATGATAGTGTAGCATTTTATATTTTGGGAGACTCTAGGCGAAACTCTATCATGAGGCCCTAGAAGATAAAGACGAAGAGAGGATAATTTGTAGGCTACATGTCAAATTTACTTTATTTTTTTTAATACAGAATGTGTCTCGTAAATTGCACCTATTAGGTAAATGCGGCCCTGGTTACTACGGTACATCACTATCAATAAATGTTTATTGAATTTTTGAAAAAGCGTGGCGCATGAAAAAATGTTTATTATATTGTTTGTGTATTGACATTAAATAATTTATTTATCTACTAGTGGAGAACCGTTAAAAAAGAAAAAGAAATTAGATCCAATGATTGCAAAAGCGCGTGAAGATCGTAAAAAGAGAAGAATTGAAAGAGAAATTAGAAGACTGGAAAAAGTTGCCAGAAAATTGAAACCCATTGATGAGTTAGAATTGCCACCAAAAATTTTAGAAGAAGTTAAGTAAGTATTTAACATTGATTACATGTACGTGTATTATTATTTTTTAAATACAGTATTTTTTTTGTTTCAAAAGAATTCGAAGAAGGAAATTGCCAAATGTGACTGAAGAAGAAATTGATTATAGATCCGATTTATTAAAAGAATGGAGTCGATACAAAAGTCAGCAACATTTAGCAGAATTAGTAGTAATGGAAAGGATGTTATCGTCTCAGGCGTCAGCGTTAGAAGAATTACGAATTGTATCTGAAGATTTATATTTGGCAGCTTTAGAAGTATGATGTTTGGCGTTTTAACAATTCTTAATAAATTTAGAATCAAAGATGTACAAATTAAGAAAAGAAAAAAAAAACTAAAGCAAAATTAGATTTTATTGTAACTTTTAAACATTGAAAATAACGGGGAAGATATTGTATACTATTTTCTTATTTGGTTCTACATTTATTTTAAGAGATTAAGAAATCTTAAAAAAAAAAAGTTATTTGTAATTTACGTATGTCATTTTTCTTTTTTGCATTTAGCCTGATGTATCAACAATGCCATTTGCAACTAATGGTCCAGTTCATACACCGCCGATAGAGAACTATTCCATCGTTGATGGCGAATATAAAGATATCACTAAAAAATGGGAATAAGCATTTAAACGTTATTATTTTTTTTTTTAATTTTAAAATGTAGATGTAATTAACATGAATTTTGTGATTGAAATCTTATTTGAATAATTGATTCTGAAATAAATTTAGTAATACATGTAATACATTAAAACTATAAATACTGTACATGTACATGGTTAAGCTATACCGATAATGATTGATAATAATTTCATTTCTACATATTTTTTTATTGCTTTCTTTTCTTAAGCAGTATGTGTACTTTGAATTAAAATGTTTATCTGAATCTTGTTACCAGATCGACTTCAAAAGTAACTTTAAATTTCCCGGCTGTAATTATAAGCATAAGTGTTTTGCAATACACAACCACCTTCTGTCATGCAAAAGCTGAAGTGGGTCGTTGTTTACATAACTAGCTTATTTCAACGTAAATACCGGCGTATCTGGTTTTTACATTTTTATTTTCTCCAAATATAATTTGATTTATTGTAAAAAAGATAAAAACGATAACAAAATTTAAAATTCATTTCAATAAATTTTACTAATTAATTGCTATTAAAACCTCAAAAATTTACGAATTAATTTTTTTTTAATTATAATTGTGCGCATGCGCATGGCTGCTGTACAGTAGATTTAAATTTTATTTTCTACAAATTTGTTCATAAACATCATAACTTCGGATCAAAGGTTACTGAAAACTATAATCAGGTAAGTTTATATGAATTTTGTTTAGTTTTAGATTTAATTTTTAAAGAATTTGACGAATGCCAGAATAATCGAGCAATTTAAACTTTTTGTTTAAACTTATTTCGTTGTACAGTCGAGCCTACATGTACATGTATAGCTTAAAGGGCCTAAACGATAATAATAAACTTTGAACTTAGAGTCAAAGGTACTGTATGTCATGGAGAAAGGGTCTTCTAGAAGGTTTTTTTTCCATGGTACAGTATTTCTACGGTTTAGTGAATGTTACAAGATTATTGTGCAATTATTGTATTACTTTTAAAATAGTGTCGGTGATGTGATTGTGAACACACCCGAATTTCAACTCTTACATTATTCTAATTATTGCATTATTATTGCGAGAAATTGTAGGATGAAGCCCACGTCAGACGTCGCCGATAATGGTTTGTCAAAAAAAGAAGAAATTTTGACCATGCCAGACAATACCTTAGAAAGTACTTCGGATTGTACGAACGACACCAAAGAATCATCTGGGCCAGTCGTAACATTGATCGGAGGGGATGGAACTAGGTAGTATAGAATTAAATGTTGGGTTTGTAAAATTTTAACATTGTTTCGTTATTCCTACTGAACAGTATTTCGGTTTTTAATTTTCTGCTATTTATAATGTTTGTAGGGGCGAAGACAATGCCACCTCAAATGTAATGGCTCAATATATTGATATTACCGAACCTTTGTCGACTTTAAGGACACTGCTTGAACAAAAACTTGGTCTCCAATTAGATGGTTATTCGTTCTATTTGCAGGATTTACACGAGGTTAGTAAATTAAAAATCATTTGCATGTACAGTATGAATGTTTATTTAAGGATCTTTTTATTTGCAGTTGGATGCCAGCAGAAACTTGGTCGATCGATGCGTGGAAGCTTGTGAGGGATTAGTGCAAGTCAACATCGAAATTACATCAAAAGAAGGTTTGCTTATCTTATTTTTCGACTTATTAAAAATTTTATTTAAAATATTGATTGCGGTTTTTTTTTATTAGGCAAAAATAAAATCAACATTATTGATATTTTGAAACCTGAAAAAGAAATTCTAAAACCGTCTCCTTTGCCTCAGGGTATGATAAAGTTAATTTTTTTTTTCTTTTTCATTTTGTTATTTTCTCTTAATTTAATTTTATAATTAGAACAATCTGACAATTCATCACAAATTGTTTCGAAAGCAATCAGTCCAATGTCACAAGATCAAAAAATTGTTGCTAGATGGGTACAGTGTACTCGGTTTCGAAAAAAACAAGAGAAATTAAAGATGCCAAATGGTACACGCTTATTCGTTTTTTGCTTTTAAAACCAAAATAAGGAATTTTAAATTTTTTAAATTGTTTTAGATCCTCTGCTGTGGACGAATAGCCACGTGAAGATTTGGTTCAACTGGGCGACTATGCAGTTTGGATTAACTGGTATTAATCAGGATGATTGGAATATAAACGGAAAGCAGTTATGTGAATTAGCTCGCAATGAATTTGTGAAGAGAGTACCGTTTGATAACGGCCATTTGTTTTGGACTCATTTAGAATTACTTAAAAAGTGCAAGTTTGTCGGTATGATAAACAATGTTTATTAATATACAATATTATGTTTTATATTTTTTTGAGAATTTTGTTCTTGTTTCTTTTTTTAAAGCCGTTGTTCAACAACCAATCTCAAATGCACAAAATGCTAATGTGTGTAAGCGCGAAGACAGTGACACCGTAAATATAATGGCTCAATATATAGATATTACCGAACCTTTGTCAACTTTAAGGACGCTGCTTGAAAAAAAACTTGGATTTCAACTAGACGGTTATTCGTTTTATTTGCAGGATTTACACGAGGTTAGTAAATTATAAATCACTTGCATGTACAGTATGAATGTTTAATTAAGGATTTTTTATTTGCAGTTGGATGCCAGCAGAAACTTGGTCGATCAATGCGTGGAAGGTGAGGGATTAGTGCAAGTCAACATCGAAATTATATCAAAAGAAGGTTTGCTTATCTTATTTTCCGACTTATTAAAAATTTTATTTAAAATATTGATTGTGGTTTTTTTTATTAGGTAAAAATAAAATCAATATTATTGATATTTTGAAACCTGCGAAAGAAATTCTAGAAACGTCTTCTTTGCCTCATGGTTAATGTTTAATCTTGTTCTTTTAGAAATACTGTAAATAATATCTATATATTTTTTTGACGAAATTTAGCCGAGTTTAATAAAATCAATTATAGAAGCAAAAAAAAAAAAAAAATCCGGCTGGAACGCAATAAATCTTAATTCGCACCAAGCACTCAGGTTGGGGGGGGGGGGGGGGGG